>SJYQ01005536.1:997012-1018833 GCA_006410935.1 Redunca redunca | reverse complement strand
CCTTGAGAATCCCAGGGACGGGGGAGCCTGGTGGGCTGCCATCTATGGGGTCGCACAGAGTTGGACACGACTGAAGCGACTTAGCAGCAGCAGCAGCAGTTAGTAGATAAGAACAGGTAAGTTATTACTTGTGTTAGCATAAATGATATATTGTGCTCAGTAGCTTACACATAGGATCTCATTTAATTTTCACAACTCTCCTGTGAGGTAGGTATTGTTATAATTCCCATACTGCGGATGAGATGCAGAGAGTGTAACTTGCTCAAGATCTCACAAGGAACAAAAGATTTTATACAAATATCTAATTCCAAAGGCAACATTCTGAACAACATTCTGCCCGACCTCCTTCAAGTTCATTGAGCCTAATTACATTATAGGCACTTTGTCATTTTGACCATCAGAGCCTTATAAATCTTAATCAGGCTAGGATATGGAAAATAAGTCACTGAACAGAAAAGTTCAGGTATTTCCTCTTAAAACTTTTCAGTTTACTCAACATAAAAATACATATGAGACACTATTAAAAACTAAAATAGAATGTGAGGACATAAAATAAATATTAATATTTGGAACATAAACGAAAGAAATAATACACTTTTCCCACACAGAGCCTACAAGCGAAAAAGGATTAACTAGTTCAAGTCAACCCCCTCCCCCTCTATGGTTTTTAACGGCATACTGAAGACAGATTAACAATGGCATTAATGAACCCCATAGCTGAAGAACACACGTTAATTAGAATAATAAATAAACTGGTGATTCATTTGTTAATTCCTCTGGGGTGAAAGATGGTAGAAACCATATAAACATCTCAAAGTTGTAAAAACATTGCTACAGTTTTGCAATAGTCACTATTACCCCTGGCAAGTAAATCAACAAAAGATGAACAAAATAACTAATAATTTTCTGTGGCTCACTTTTAAGAAAAATTGAGGTTTAGCCCATGTAAAAGGAGGGAGGAGAAGAAGAAAGGTAGAAGACTGGGGAGGGGCGTAATGTGAGAGTAGAAAAAAATGGGCCAAATGTGGAAACTGAACAAAAGGACATTACAAAAGAAGGGAACCCAAGCAGGGACATGGTGTAGATAGTCAGTGGCAGAACCAGAGAGACAGAATACAGTGCAAGTCAGAGGGGAAGACAAGAAAAAAATAAGACAAATGAGGAATGGAGACGAGGACAAGCATAAAAAAGAGAGACCTGTTTGTGCTCAAGGGGGGAAAGAAAGGTGACTAGGAAATGAAAGGTACAATGAGACAGAGGGGATGTCAGAAAAACATCACAGAATCGGATGTTGGAAAGTATTTCTCTATCATATCTACTTCTGAAAAGAGTCTGAAGCAATTTATACTATCAAAGAGGAAGAAAGGGAAGAGAAAAATGTAATCTAGAGAAAAACTATTGAAATTAAGAAAATTTTTGAATTAAGGGGGGAAAAATGTTATATTTCCTGGCAGCCAAGACAAAGAGGAAAACCCAACAGTTTACTAAAAGAAAGCAAATCAATTTACATTTTTAAAGAAAGCAAACAGTTCATTAGGAAGTCAAGAGAAAGAACTAGTACAATATGAAGTAGAAAGGGACAAGAAGGCAGGTAAGGAACTAAGGAAGGAATAGGATGATGATAAGCGTAAGAAGTGGAATTGGGTGGTGTTTAGATGAGACACTGTAGAAAAGAGGGAATTTGCATTATCAGTGTGAAAGGCCAAGCTGCCAACAGGTATCACTGATGGGAATGTTGGGACATTCCCCAAATCCTAAAATACTCTCACAGTGAGCAGTGCATGCATGTGTGTGTTGTCTGTATAATGCATTATATACCTCTGCCGTAAGTAATATATAAAACTTTCAAGACACTTGGTCTTTGAAGAATAAAACAGGCTCTCCTTGTGGCTCAGCTGGTGCAATGTGGGAGACCTTGGATCGATCCCTGGGTTGGGAAGATCTCCAGTAGAAGGGAACAGCAGCACTTAAGATTACTTCAAGGGGGGCTTTCTTGGTTTGTTTGTTTTTCCTAGAGGAAGGAAGATGAAGGGATTAGAAACTGTGAAGAGTGCTGGAGTATTTCACGGTCATGACAAAAAGGTACAGAGGGTGCAGAGGTGGACTCTTGTCAATTCACAACGCTGTAGAGGTATAATTTTGAAAAGTTAAAGTCACAACTCTCATACAAATAGATACTTTTTTGTAAGGACGCTGCGTAACGACTCTTAAGGAATCACATGTGCTAATGAAAAATGAAGGATGAGGAAATGGGCTAACAGAAATGGGGAGGAGAAGAGAGGAGTCTCAGAGCAGTAAGAGGCACTCCTGGAGGAAAGGAGCCCTAGGAATGGGACTCAGCCGCAGGCTGGTGAAGGGGTTCTGAGCGCTGGAGAAGGAACTAAGGGGGTGAGGGGTCGGTGGGAAGGCACACCTCAAAATTCAGCATTTCGGATTTTGAGGACTCGGATTCCTCTTCGCCCTCGCCGTCGCCCTCGCCCTCTTCCAGGTTGTAGTAATCTCTGTCCACGTCTGACTCCTGATAGCGGTGAATGAGGTGCTGGAGCAGGTAGGAGGAGGCTTTGCATAAAGTATTTTTTGGTCTCTGACCCATGGGAAAAGGAGACCAGCAAGACTGACGATCTTTTTCTGAGTGCAGCACTTTCGACTGCACTCCAGTTCGTGAAATGCTCATGCCTCCCTGGAGAGAGGAAGGCTTCGGAAACTTGGGCTCTCTCCCAGAGGTCGCCATCTTGTTTACAGGGGTTGCCTAGGAGACGGACGCCCAGGGAGGAGGTGCCGCAAGGGATTTTGGGGGCTGTAGTCTCTGCCCCTCGTGCATTCTCCCTTTCAGCTTTGCCACTGTATCTCAACTTAGCTTTCTGTCCGCTTGCTGTGATCTTTCTTTTTTAGTCTGCTAAGTCATTGGCTCTGCTTCTTTTGGCTTGTCCTTCTCGTTTTTCATCTTTTTTCTCTGCGCCCCCCCTTTTTTAGTGTTAAACTGTTTTCTCTTGACCTCGAGACCCCTCTTGGAGATTTTTCATCCCATCCTGAGATCACTGGTGAGCTCACCATCCTGCTTCCTTCATGAAGGGTCTTTATGTACTTAGTGTTAGATGTCTGTAAAGCTGTCTGTCTGAAAGTTGATAACACTGAAATTTTACTCTATGCAGAGTGCAGTGCGCATACATGATATAGAAGGCATGGCTCCTGTCCTTATGATTTAATTGCAGATAATAAAGAGAAACTACCAGACGACGACTGAGAGCTGGTTGGCAGTTAATTTACATTTTTACCCCAAAATAATAAGCCATGTCCTTGGGGAGAAAAACTGGCAGTGGTTTAACAATCCAAATACAGGGGGGGGAAAAAACGACTGTCAAACTCACACTTTATCTGAAAGCCTCTGAAAAACTATTAGCATTGCATAAATAACTGTATTAGTCAATGATCTGCGTTGGTAATAATTTTTACCTTGTTGCATAGGTTCTCTTTGCAGTTTTATAAAATACTCTTGCAAGATTACAAAGCATGATTTTATGCTAGTGTGATTTCATGTGACCTAAATCCTATAGCCTTGAGCTCCACAAAGTAGACACTGTATAGAAGAGCAGAATGAAAATTACAGAAACTATTATCGCCATAGTGATGACCATAGAGATCCTTGTGGGAAGGTCGCTCTCATCCTCCTGGCCTTACAGGCCTTTTCTCCATGCTTCGGTGATAGCAGATGATCCTGTCAATGGCTGTCAGGGGAGAAGTACAAAAAAAATCCTTATGGACACCAGCCATTGACTCTTATTTTTCTCAGGGCTTGAGGGCCCATTAAAACTGACAGAAAGCTTTCAGAATTACCTTCCTTCATTATCTTGGTGGCCATAAATGTAAAGGCCATAATTAAAGTATCTCTTTCTGTTAGGCTCATCTTACTGCTTGCCTGCTTCTTTTTCCACTGGGTAGAATATTCCTCCAAGGGGTTTTTCTCTACCCTCACCCCCATAAAACCTGGCTGGCTAACTGACAGAGGATGAAGAGGGAATAAAGTATAAAAATGGAAAAACTCAGTGTGCTTTTTGTGGTTTCCAGTAACTTAGCATCACTACGAACAAAGCTAGTGGAGGTAATAGAATTCCAGCTGAGATATTTCAAACCCTAAGAGATGATGCTGTTAAAGTGCTGCACTCAATATGCCAGCAAATTTGGAAAACTCAGCAGTGGCTACCATGCTGGAAAAAGTCAGTTTTCATTCCAGTCCCAAAGAAAGACAATGCCAAAGAATGTTCAAACTACTGCACAACTGCATTCATCTCAGACACTAGCAAAGTAATGCTCAAAATTCTCCAAGCTAGGCTTCAACAGTACGTGAACTGGGAAATTCCGGATGTTCAAACTGGATTTAGAAAAGAGAGAGGAACAAGAGATCAAATTGCCAACATCTGTTGGATCATAATAAAGCAAGAGAATTCCAGAAAAACATCTACTTCTGCTTTACTGACTATGCCAAAGCCTTTGACTGTGTGGATCACGACAAACTGCAGAAAACTCTTCAAGAAATGGGAAATACCAGACTACCTTACCTGTCTCCTGAGAAATCTGTATGCAGGTCAAGAAGCAACAGTTAGAACTAGACATAAAACAATGGACTGGCTCCAAATTGGGAAAGGAGTACGTCAAGGCTGTATATTGTCACCCTGCTTATTAACTTATATGCAGAGTACATGGGAAATGCCGGGCTGGATGAAGCACAAGCTGGAATCAAGATTGCTGGGAGAAATATCAATAACCTCAGATATGCAGATGACACCACCCTTGTGGCAGAAAGCAAAGAGGAACTAAAGAGCCTCTTGATGAAGGTGAAAGAGAAGAGTGAAAAAGCTGGCTTAAAACTCAACATTCAGAAAACGAAGATCACGGCATCCAGTCCCATTACTCCATGGCAAATAGATGGGGAAACAATGGAAACAATGACAGACTTTATTTTCTTGGGCTCCAAAATCACTGCAGATGGTGACTGCAGCCAAGAAAGTAAAAGATGCTTGCTCCTTGGAAGAAAAGCTATGACCAACCTAGACAGCATATTAAAAAGCATAGACATTACTTTGCTGACAAAGGTCCGTCTAGTTGAAGTTATGGTTTTTCTAGCAGTCATGCATGGATGTGAGAGTTGGACTATAAAGAAAGCTAAGTGCCAAAGAATTGATGCTTTTGAACTGTGGTGTTGGAGAAGACTCTTGGGAGTCCCTTGGACTGCAAGAAGATCAAACCAGTCCATCCTAAAGGAAATCAGTCCTGAATATTCTTTGGAAGGACTGACGCTGAAGCTGAACCTTCCAATAGTTTGGCCACCTGATTCGAAGAGCCGACTCATTAGAAAAGCCCCTGATGCTGGGAAAGATTGAAGGCAGGAGGAGAAGGGGATGACAGAGGATGAGATGGTTGGATGGCATCAATGACGTGATGGACATGAGTCTGAGCAAGCTCCGGGTGTTGGTGATGGAAAGGGAAGCCTGGTGTGCTGCAGTCCATGGGGTTGCAAAGAGTCAGACAGGACTGAGTGACGGAAGTGAACTGAATCAGCATTTCCAGGAAAATTAGTTTTGCCAATATCAGTCTATTGAGAAAAGTGTCAGGGCAGAGTTAGGTAGGACTTGGCAAAGAGTAATTTTCAAAAGGTTAAAAAGGATGATTGTCATACAAAAATAAAAACACCTGTGAAGGATTTTATTAAACTCATTAATTAATGAAGGAACCAGCAAGATGGTAACAGAGTATTCATTGTCCACACAGAAAGACATTCTGAAAAAAGGTCATTAGGTTAGAGATAAAACTGGTGTATGCCCTACAGAACATTAAACTATAACCTTTGGTGTTAAATATTTCTATGCTTTCTCTCTTTTCACCTTCACATCTACTCTATCACCATTCAACAGATAAGGTAACTGACGCTCAGAGAATTTAAATAAATGGCCCAAGGACCAAGCACTGGTGTTGCAATCCAAATCTAGAATGACCAAATCCACTGTCTACCTTCAACTACTATTTTTGCAGGTGGAAAATGTGAGGCAAGGTTAAGGTGCACAAACTGTCTCAGAAGAAAAAAGAAAACATGTAATCAGCTAATGTTCTTAAATGTAAATAAAAGAACTCACTCAGAGAATAACTCTTTCGTATAGAACCATAGCATGTCAGAACTATTAACAGAAAGAACTTAAAAGCCCATTTTATCCCAACTCTCCCTTTTACAGACGAACAACTGATGGCCCTCCAGGAATAATAACTTGCCCCAAATCACCTGACTTGTTAGCAGTCAAGTCGTAATTAGAGTCTATACCTCTCCTTGCTCGATCTTTGCTTTTGCTGGTTCGCCAAAATGACCCGTAGGCTGGAACTGTATGAATAGAATCCCTAATTTGGGATTTGGGGCATCAAAACAGAAGGCATCATCTTTATAAAAGCTATTTTACCAGGGAGAGAAGACAGAATTAGGCAGAGGGACAGGGGTGAGGGGAGGGACTACTTTGTCCAAAGTTTTCCTATTAGCATAAGACAATAATTGCTTCTGTTTTTTTATTGCTTACTGTAAACCAGGCCTGTGCTCAATGCTATAGATATATCTCAGCTAATTATTTCAACTGCTCTCCAAAATAGGAATTGATATCCCCGTTTTTCAAAGGAGAAGAATGATGCTCAAAAATGATAAGCAAGTTGTGCAATCACACAATCTGCATCTGGCCCCAAATTCCACCTCAAGTCTTCAACCAATAATACTTTTTCTCTGGAATTATGAATTAGTTTCTCAGGAAGCATTTGTGAGGCACAGAGAGCCTGGCCCTGAGTACTGAAAGTGTGTTTGTGTGTGTGTGTGTGTGTGTGTGTGGTGGGGGGGCAGGAATACCCAGGGTTTCTGAATCCAGAAAGTACAGTGGGCGGGCAAAGGCCATGGGATATGATGTTACAGGGGATTATCAGGGGGCCTGGGGTAGCAGGGTCTTCTGGGATGGCACTGGATCCTTAGCGCTGGGGTGAGAGGAAGGAGGAAGTGGAAGAATGTCACCATGGTACTCAAGAGCTCTTCCCGAGAGGACATCCAGGACAGGAAACTGAAAGGGGGACATCAAAGAGGTCGAGAGGTTAAGTTTAAAAGAAGGTGCTACCTACCAGCTTCAGCCACTTGCTAGCTTTGCCCCCATAGTATTATTTACCCTTACCCCTAGCTTTTCTATGTAGAATAAGGCTCTCTTCTAATCTGGAGCCAGCACCCTGATGTAAGACCTCACTTCACTGAGAATGGAAAGAAGAGACAGGGATCAACCTCTTGTTTCCTTCATTTGGGAAGAGGATCTCCCCAGGTGTGTTGACCTTGGGCAAAGCAAAAAATGTATACCTCTCCCCAATTTTATGAGAGGAAAAACAAGCTTAATCGTGTTTCTCAGATATGTTTGAGATGGCAGCACCTTGAACTTATGGTGTTTTTGACAGAACACTTAAATTTTCACAGAATATCCTGAAATGGGGAGAACAGACAGACTGTAGAAGGCACCACTAATATAGTAATAACAACAAAAATAGAACCACAACTAATGTTTATGAATAATAACTATGTGCTGGGAAGCCTTATAAATACTTTACACATATTAACTCATTTTATCCCCTAGAGGATCCTAGAGATTAATATTATCCCCATATTATAGATGAGGAAAGATGGGCATAGAAAGGCTCTGTAAATATTCAACCCACTTTGTCACCCAGTGGCAAAGCTCTATAGAACTGAGATGGAGGGAGTCTGGTATCCCAGTCCACATCCTTCATCAAAACATTGTACTTCACTCAATTGCTTTAGTAAAACTTCATGGGCAACATTATGGACATTTTTGGGTCCCCTTCCCCCAAAAGTCATATGTTGAACTCCAATCCCCAATGTGATGGTATGAGGAGGTGAGGCCTCTTGGAGATGATGGGGTCAAGAGAACAGAGTCTTCATCAATGGGATAAGATGAGGCCAGAGAGCTTTCCACCAGGTGAGGCTACTAGGAGAAGGTGGATTCTGCAACCTGGAAGGAGGTTTTCACCAGAACCTGTACCTGGCACCTTGACCTTGGACTTCCAAACTCTAGAACTGTGTGGCAAGTAAAGTTCTGTTGTCTATAAATTAGTCCATATATTCTTGTTATAGTAGTGCAAACTAAGACAGGGGAGAATCTTAAACTCCCTTAAGATAGGGGAGAATGCATTAATGTCATATCCTTTTATGTTTTGTTATTCATTCTATGAATAAGGGATGATTATTCATAGGGAAGGGAGTTCATTATCTAATAACAGCTTAGTGGGTCTATAGCCATTAGGCAGATAATTATATGAATAATCATTTGTTTCAACTGCCATAAGGGCTAAGAACGGAAAAGATAGGAGTCATGAGAGCATCACCTGGGGCCACCTTGATCCAAGATTGGGTGGAAGGATCCTTAAAATTGTCAGACATTTTGAGCCTCACGAGGATTATCAAAAATGTTGGGGAAAGACAGTAAAAGTGAGAAACTCTGTCATCTTTGCAGAAATCAGCTGTCTTAAAGTTATGAAGGTAGTGATGAATTGGGCTCATAGAGCCTGATAAAATCCAGGTAGGACTTGATTGAGCCAAATAACACCTGTTCTAAGCAAATATCAAAAGCATTTTGGGGGCTGTCCCACTAATAATAGATACCCTGAATCAGATACTCGTGTTGAGATCAAAGACAAAAACTGCAGTCTAGGAAGAGGTGATCGTAAAAGTTCATAGACAAAGGCAGAAAAATCAAGCCAAGGAAGAATTGTTTGCAAAGGATTTGGAAGCATCAGATCTTGAATAAAATCTGAACAGAGGACTAGATAAAGACTATTTAATTTCTGAGATTATCTTTACAGAGCAAAAGATGGATTTCATCAGGGAAGGCACAACCACTTAAGATCAAAATTATTAAAATGTTACAAATGATGACCAGAGAGAGACTATATGAAATCTTTTGGAAAAAGATATGAAGATGGGAGGATGTTATGCAAGGACATTGAGAAGATCAAAGAAGACCAGAAGGAATTCAGGAAGAAATCATCACATAAGGGATAGAAGAGAAAGTGCATTTTAGAGACACGAGGTTTAATAACGAAAGCATCCCAGTGGCACTAAATAATAAAAACAGAAGGAAGAGCAAACAGAAGTCAGGTGAATGAACTGTGCAAGAATTCCCACCATAGCCATACACTTCCAAAACCACAACATACTTCATCTAGTTAAGAGCAAGTCTGCAGTGGTGGAGATTGGGGAAAATCATCAAACCATGTAGGCTTTGATGCAAAGGACAGGAAACACCCAGACCATTATTATCAGCAATTAACCACACAACCTATGTAAGAGGGGTCTGTTTCAAGTGCTAGAGATATGAAAGTTAAAGTTCAGGTCTCTTTAATTAAGAGATTTGTGTTATGGTGGGGATAGTAGGATATAGAAATTTTCTAAATGAATCAGAGGTACACAAGAAACATGTATATGCATGGCAGAGTCCCTGTGCTCTCCACCAGAAACACACAATGCTGTGAATCGGCTATACTCCAGAACAAAATAAAAAGTTAAAAAAAGCTCACAGGAGAAGGTAAGTCTTACCTGAATGATTTCTAGCTCATGTTTCAGGCCCTCAGGCAGGCACTGAGTCAGAGGCGACATGACTACCACTTTCCCTTTACCAGGCTTGGCACACGGGACTCACTCCTTTAGGCAGATAAAGCTGGGCTCCCCCAGCAGGTGCATGGGAGTTGTCCACTGGGGTAAAATCTGTGCCCCAAGACGGGGATGCTCAGAAGATTCACAGATAAGGTAAGAGTTGAGTTAGGGCTTCAAGAAGGGAAGAGACACATAGGAAGAGGTATTGGACAGTCCCCAGATGGGAAGTGGCATAAGTAGAAGCAGAAAAGGTCGCCTGGATATTTTAGGAAGCCTCTGAGAAGTCACTGATTTTAAAATAAGACCTGTTCACAAGAAGTTGGCAAGAATGAAGAGTATGCTGCCTTTCTGGGAGAAACAGGGCATGAGTGAAGAAGTGGATGAAATTTTCTCACATGTCAAAATGTCTTAGCAGAACCAAGGAAATGAGACTTTAAAAGAGGGAGAGAAAAGATGGGCCTGGTGAGAGATTCTGACAGCCACGAGGGGAAGGCAGAAACCTTATAATTAAGGACAAAGGCTTTTTCACTTAGACAATGCTTTACCATGAGATTAATAGGAGGTTCTGTTGGTCTCTAATGTACTGTATATTTTGGGCACTTTACATAATTTACATCTACACCTTATGGCCAAACTTCCCTAGTTACCTCTCTCCACTGAGGGCCCTTCCTTTCTTTGCAAAAAAGCACCTTGCCCAGAGTAAACGCTTTATAAACACTGACTTCACAAAAGCTTGTTCTTTCAGTGAGAATACTGAAGGCCGTTGCTACTTTATTCCTTTCAAGTGAAATCACATCTGTGCAGATGGGTGACTGGAATTAAAATAGCAGGATGCCAGGACTTCCTTGGTAGTCCGGTGGTTAATAACCCCCTTTCCAATGCAGGGGACACAGGTTTGATCCCTGGTTGGGGAACTAAGATCCCACATGTCTTGGGGCAACTAAGCCTGCCTGCCGCAACTACAGAGCCCATGAAAGGTCCCTCATGCTGTGTTAGTTGTGTGTCCCAACTAACACTGGGTACAGCCAAAAATAAATAAATATAAAAAAGTTACCAGGGTGCCTGTCTCAGAACTGCCAAAAAAATAAAAAGACACAAACCTGCATTCAAAGGGTCTAACAAGACTGCTTCAGAGTTAGACCAAGCCAGTCCTCATGCCTGCCTCCTAGGATTACAGAGAGAATTAAATGAATGTGAAATTGACTGACTCAGTGTGGTAGAGTGTAAATAGGGCCACCAGTTCTTATCCCTGTCCACATCCTTTGCTATGTGACTTTAGCTCCTCCCATCAAGAGGCGGAGCCTCCTAGAGTCTGGGCGTGGCCAGTGGAGCTGTCTTTGGCCAACAGAACAGTAGCAAATGGGGCACCAGTAGTGACTGGAAAGTGCTAGGGCTTTGGGATAATGTGATCACCCTGTGAAGAAGCCAGGGCCAGCCTGCTAGATAAACAGAATCAGCTCCTCCCATTGCCAGCCATGCAAATGAAGCCAGCCTTGATCACCCAGTACCAGCAGCAGACCTACCAACTGATCCAAGATTCCTGACGGAACTCAGCAGAAACCAGACCAGAAGAACTGCTCAGTCAACTTGAAAAATCATGAACTAAATACATGGTGTGTCAAGCCACTAATGTTGGGGATGGTTTGAAAGGCAGCAAAAGTTAACATATAGTGCAAGAATTGCCTACTGTCTCACCCAATACTGAATATAGAATCTTTATCTTCTGACCCTCATTCAGGTGATTATTTTCATACTGGCCTTTGCTACTATCAGTACTATCTTCCATCAAAAACAAATCTTTGGACTTCCCTGGTGGTCCAATGGTAAAGAATCTGCCTGCTAATGCAGGGTACACATGTTCAATCCCTGGTCTGGGAAGATTTTACACGCAGCAGGGCAACTAAACCCACAGGCCACAAATACTGAAGCTCTTGCACCTGAAGCCCACGCTCCAAAATAAGAGAAGCCACAGTAAGGAGAAGCCTGCGCACTGCAATGAAGAGGAGCACCCATTCACCCCAACGAGAGAATGCCTGCATGCAGCAATGAAGACCTAGTGCAGCCAATAAGTAAATAAATAACTAAACCCATATCTTTGCTTTACAAAAGCCAAAAGAGAAGCTACAGCTCTTTCCAACAAGGTAGGTATATTAGCCAGGATTCTCCAGAGAAACAAAACCAACAGGATGTGTATTAATTGCCTCACATGATTGTAGAAGATTTGAAGTCCCAAGATCTGAAATTGGCAAGCTGGATACTCGGGAGAGCTGATGGTATCAATTTCAGCCCAAGAGCAGAAGAAGAAAGATATCCCAGCTCAACAGTCAGACAAGCACTTTGCTCAGTTGGTCAGCTTGTCCAGCTCTTCACGACCATAAGCTTCAGTTCCCTCTTATTCAGTCTCTGTTCTGTTGAGGTCCTTGATTGATTGACTGAGGCTCACCCATGTTAGGGAAGGCCATGTGCTTTATCCAGTCTCCTGATTCAGATGTTCATCTCAACCAGAAACACTCTCCCAAATGCACCCAGAATAACATTTGACTAAATGTCTGGGCACCCCATGGCCCAGTCAAGTTGACATATAAAATTAACCATCACAGAAGGTGATACTTATGGGTGGTTTCTAAGTAAGGCATGGAAAGAAAATCCTTTGGAGTCTGTGAAAAAGAACAAGCCACATCCTTTACTATCATAGTACCAACCATCCTGTCCAGCCAAGTGGGCTTGAACATCAGTCTCCATTTCATGTCCCACTGGTCTGGGGAGCACTCTGGCTTTCCTTAAGGTCTGTGATGACGCAAATCACTAAGAGTATTAAAAAGTCTAGGATTTACATAGAAATGATAACAACAATAATAAAGCCACACTTGCATGAAAAAGTATTGGTAGGTAAAAGTGAAAGTGAAGTCGCTTAGTCGTGTCCAACTCTTTGCAGCCCGTGGACTGTAGCCCACCAGGCTCCTCCGTCCATGGGATTCTCCAGGCAAGAATACTGGAGTGGGTTGCCTGGGTTGCCATTTCCTTCTCCAAGGGATCTTCCCGACCCAGGGATCGAACCCAGGTCTCCCACATTGTAGGCAGACGCTTTAACCTCTGCACCACCATCAATGCCCTACTTTCCCCTTCACATGAAACAGTCTATATTCAAAAGTAGAAAGAAGATGGTAAAGAGAAACCATACCTTGAGTCATGCCACAGGGCCTTTAAGTGAGTCACTGGATGCTGGCAACATACTTTTCTGGAAAAAAATAGAAATCAGTAAGCATCAGAAGAATAGGTCAGGATTCTGACCTTTGGCATCTCACCGCCATTAGGTATCCAGGTGAGCAAATTTATGTTTGAATTATTTATCTGCTTTGTAAAGAGCCTTGCAGATACAAACAGCTCTGAATATGCATAGGATTTTCATGACAAATAAATGGAGGCTTCAGGCATTTTTCAAAGTTCATTAATTATTGAGGTTCCCTCAAGCAGCTCTCACTCTGTCCTGTTTTGATTTTTGTTCCTGACCAAGTCCAAGTACCGAAGAGTCCATCTTGATTGTGAATTCATTCAGAAAGAGATTTGTGGCTTTTATGAAATTCTTTTGAATAAAAATCATCTTGGAGAAATTTGATTTTAACTATTTAGGTACTGAGCTGCTCTTTACACTATGCCTTTTAAAAAACTGTGGTAAAATACAGAAAGCATAAAATTTACCATCATAATCATTTTTAAGTGTACCATTCTGTAGCATTAAGTATATTAACACTGTCATGTAATCATTCACCCTCATAATTCTTTTCATTGTACAAAACTGAAACCATACCCATCAAACAATAACCCCCCCTTACCAATTTACCCCTTACCTCTGCCTCTGGAAATCACCATTCTACCTTCTATCTCTATGAATTTGACTGGTTTAGGAATATCATATTAAGTACAATCATACAGTGTATGTCTTTTAGTGACTTCTTATTTCACATAGCATAATATCCTGAAAGATTATCCATGTTGTAGCATGTATCAAAATTTTCTTCCCCTAAGGCTAAAGCATATTTCACAGTATGCATACACCACATTTTGCACTTATTAATCTGTCAGGGGACACTTGGGTTGCTTCCACATTTTGTCTATTGTGAATAATGCTGCTATGAACATGGGTGTACAGAGACCCTGCACAAATTCTTTGGGGTGTATACCTAGAGTGAAAGTGCTGGATCATAAGGTAATTCTGTCTTGAACTTTTTAATTAAGTGCCATAATGTTTTCCATGCAACTGCACATTTTACATTCCCACCAACAGAGCACACGTTTTCCAATTTCTTCACATCCTCACCAACACTTGCTATTTTCTAGGTTTTTGTTTATTTTTGTTTGATAATAGTCACCCTAATTGGAGTGAAGTTGTATCTCCTTAGGTTTTGGTTTGCATTTCTCTAATGACTAGTGATGTTGAGCATCTTTTCATGTGATTATTGCTCATCTGTATGTCTTTTTCTGAGAAATATCTATTCAAGTCTTCTGCCTATTTTAAAACCAGATTGCTTGTTTTTCTGTTGTTGCCTTGTAGGAGTTCATCATATATTCTGGATACTAATCTTTCATCAGCTATATGGTTTGCAAATATCTTTTCTCATCCTAAGGGCTGCATTTTCACTCTGTTGATTACATCCTTTGATGTACAGTTTATTATTTTGATTTAGTCCAATTTACCTATTTTTACTTTTGTTATCTGTGCTTTTGGTGTCTTATCTGAGAAATTACTGCCAATTTCAATGTCATAAAGCTTTTGTCCTATGTTTTCTTTTAATAGTATTATAGTTTTAGCTCTTATGATTTGGTCTTTGATTCATTTTGAGTCAATTTTTATATATGGTGTTAGCCAACGGTCTGGCTTCATTTTTTTGCATATGGACATCCAGGTTTCCCAACATCATTTGTTGAAAAGACACTACTACTTTTTAAAATGTTTTCAATCCTTAAAAACAAGATTGTCTCTTCAAGCAGAGAGCATTAATGCTATACAAGATGGGACTGACTATAGGGTAGGCATTACCGAGCACCTGCAGTGTTCACTTAATAATCTGTAAGACATAGACACTGGCTAGTCTCCATTTCTCCCTGCCCCTTTGGTTTCCTTCCCATCTCTGTATCCCTGGACTGGCTGATTCCTGAAGACACTATCACCTGGATCCCTTGTCCTTTGTCTTTTCACAGATTTTGGCCAATGGAAGGTAGAGGATGGGGGGATAAGCAACAAACTGGTCAGAATTTCCCTCACAGCTGCCTCTCTCTGTAACTGTGGTTCCTGTCTGAAGGTCCCCTTCCATAACTTCAGCTAAGGCACTGTTTATATACTATTCAGCATAAAGCTACATTTACAGTTTGGGCAAAAGAAGTAAACCCAGGGATGGATTACCTTCAGTTCAGTTGCTCAGTCATGTCCGACTCTTTGTGACCCCACGGATTGCAGCACGCCTGGCCTCCCTGTCCATCACCAACTCCCAAAGCTTGCTTAAACTCATGTCCATTGAGTTGGTGATGCCATCCAACCATCTCATCCTCTGCCGTCCCCTTCTCCTCCTGCCTTCCATCTTTCCCAGCATCAGGGTCTTTTCAAATGAGTCAGTTCTTCGCATCAGGTGGCCAAAGTATTGGAGCTTCAGCTTCAGCATCAGTCTGGACTACCTTAATCAATAATATACATCAGAGGCTAATGAGAGAGGGCACAAATATAAGACTACCCAAGTATTCTATTCCTTTTGATCTTGCTCCTTCAGTTGCCTCTCAAAGGAACTGTATCATCCCTTGTCTCATTTCTCTTCTATGCATTTGAATCTAATGGGCAAATCAATCCACACCCAAGCCTGCTTCAGTTATTGAACTGAATGTGAACACACTGAATGTGTCCAGAAGGGGCCTCCATTATCTAGCTATCTACTTGAATCAAGTCATTCTGTAAACTACACCTAGAATTTTGTATCTTAGGGATGAATCCTGGGTGCACATATAGAATGATAGAACTTCCCACACCTCCCATCTACTGTCACTGCTGATTCAATTCATAAGATGATCCTTCTGAACTTACAAATATCCCCAACTACCTCCAGGCAGCAGCTATCAGAGTTGCAGGTTTACACCTCAGAGGAGAATAATCAGTGCACCACCTGTAGGATAGTTTGTAAACCAGATCCCTTCCAAGGATGGCAATCTTCACAACTTATCAGGTTTCATGGCTAATTCTCAGTACTTTGCCACCTCAAAAATTCCTCTTTATGTTAATATTTTAAAGAAATAAATGGATATGGATCGCAGTTATAACTATAGGTGGAGAGAACTTCTCCATGCCCAATCAGTTCATATTGATTCAAATAATGACTAGGAAGCTGGGAGAGAGAACTTTCAAATTTGATTCATATCTCCCCATCCAACCATTTCTCAAAGAAGCTGCCAAGCCTTCTTAGATAAATCCTAAACAATATTTTATATTTTCATTAGGCTTGTTTTAAAAAATGAGAGTAAAAAGACGAAGTATTTTTCACCCTGGCAATAAACCTGCACAGGCTGAGAATTGGACGTCAGAATCTTTAGTAGCAGCTTCATTATTTAGCTGATGAATTAATAGGAATTTGTAGAAGAGGAGGTAGGATTTAAAGTTAGAGCTGAATAATAATTAGGTTTTAGCGTCATTAAAATTCTACTTTCAGCTGCTACTAATTTTCTTTTTGACCACAAAAGACATTAGTTTTTCTGAGTAAAGAAGGGGGAAAAAAAATCTATATTGTTTTACAACACTACCCACTGAAGAGGCTGCCACTGTAGTAAGAGGCAGTCATTTGAATTATGTAGACAGGAATAGATGAACAGAAGAGAGGATGATTGGGAAAGAAAAGAATGCACTGGGATGCTTGAGAATCTAAAAAGCATGAGCAAAACAGCATTACTTTTTCCAGCAGTAGGAAAACAGGTGAAGGAGAGTAAGAAGAAACAGCATCTGGATCCCTACCTTGACACAGAGGGCAGAGAACCCTGGACACCACGGTGTCCATCTGTGAAAAAGATCAGGTGCTTTGAAAGGGTAGGTTAGGAGCATCATTTAAGGCCAAAGACAAGTCCAGCTGATGCCAAACCACAGTGTGGCTATTGGTTTTAAGTCTTTAGGAAAGTTCCATCATTGAAATACTGGTGGTATTTAGAACTTACTTGGGGAAAAGGACTTGGATTTATAGCATAGTTATCTTTACCACCCTTCCTTCCCCTCCACCAAACAAACGCTGGTCTACTACTCATGTTTCCAGGACTAGCCACCCATCTAATTTCTGGTTAGCAATATTAAATATGAAAATGAAATACATTTCATTGTTTAGCAAGTCCATTAATGTATTAATTGAGAGCAAAAGAGCATAAGCATTTTAATTAGGTGACTGCAGAATCTGAGCTGTAGGCTGTCAAAGTTATAATTCTGAGCTCAACCATTCAAAAACCAAACCATCTAAAAAGAGGAAATATCACACCATGAGACATGTATGCAAATCCCCAAATAGGGACTACGCTACCACTTGCCAAACCTCAATCAAGATTGTTTAAAAAACTGGACATGCTTCTTGAAGGAAGTCTGAAAAACACGAGCTCTTGGAGAAAAGCAGCAAATCGAAGAGAGTTGATTCCATAAATGTTGAGCTGCTCTGCTAGAACAGAGGAACAAGAACTTGCTTTCAAGGAGCAACTGTTAAAAAAGACAGTTTCCAAGAGAGGCTGAGATAAGAAAGAAATGACTCAGCCATAAGACGGCAGCCCATTCAAAATGAAACGTGGGTGAGAGCAGCAGCCCTTCCTAGCCTTCCTAATGGCTCCTCTGAGGGCCGATCTGCTGGCTTTGCAATCGCCACTTAAAGACAAAAATGAACATCCATGACCTCATCAGAGCATTAAAAGGGGTCACAATTTAGTTCACAAATGGCAGTCTCTCCTAGAATTTACATACTAAACAGAAGCTTCTATTCCTGGAATTTCTCTTAGGGAGACAAGATAAGTAAGAAAAGGTGCCTATGCTAACCCTTGATCTAGTAGGAGAAACTGAATTAAGTACAGATGATTCATCAAGATGGGTGGGTTCTGTAATACAACGTGAGAGATACAAACGATGGAGCCATGGACCAGGAGCTAAGGGAAAGCAGAGGAGGCTATTAGCCACCCGAACCTTTCTAGAACCCAGCCATTCTCACTATTGTAGGCTAGTCAACAAGCACAATGGCATAGTCACCTGAGTGAGGAGACTGAGGGCACGCCAATGTTTTCCCTTTTGTTTGGGTCCCCTAATTCACTAGACTGACCTGAGATGCCTCCCTTCCTCAGTATATATTAAAAAACAACAAAGCAAAACCTCATTGTCACTGTTTCTCAGAAGACTCTGTGGAATTGTAAATTATTTCATGTGTTTCCCTTGAAAAGAAACAGTGGACGTCAACCCCTAGCAAATTAAGGAGCAGCTGCCCCCCTATATTGCCACCATTTCTAACAAAGATAAAGGGATTTCACAATAAGGACTTTTGGTATATGGCAGGCATTATGCTAGGTTCTTTATATACTCTGTTTCTTCATATTCACAACAATGGGAATTATTATTTCCACTTTACGAGCCAGACGACAGAGTTTAAGAGGTTAGGTGACTTGGCTAAGAGTGCATACTGTCAGTAGGTGGTACAGCAAAAAAAATAAGGACTCTGACCTCTGACCTAGGTCTCTGACCCCAAAGTCCACCCTCTTTCCACCACATTCGGTGCATTCTACGGAAAACTGAAATATAATCAAGTACCACTGAAATCTCTTGGAGGAAAAAAGCCGATTAGTTTAATAAGTAAAAATAGAAACTGATACACAGGCTAAAGCATTCCTTGCTACTTGCAGACCTAACTTCTGTTCCCTCAACCTCCACTGCACCCTCTGCTTCCTAAAAGAAATTCAACCTCCTCCAGGAACCCTGCCTTCTAGCAGCCAAGTGCTACTTCTAGGAGGCTGGCCCTATCCAGCTGCAGCCTTTGCTGATGGAAGGCCTTGACTCATTTCAGTCAATCAGAGTGTCCTGTTGCTTGCTAGTGATTGGTTTAGGATGATCACATGACACTTGTCTGGCCAATGGCCTGTCTCCAGTGGAGGGGCGTCTGAGTTTCCTTTAAAAAAAAAAAATGGTTCAAAAGCAGATATGGTCTCTTTTTCCATGGATTGGTGACACTCTCACATAGTGCTTTTAGAACTGTGTTAGGATGAAATCACCAATCTTTATACTGGCAGGATGGGGTCAGAGGGAGCCTGGATTTCCTAAAATGGCCACCTTCTGCCCAGATCAAGGACTACCTGTGTCTTTCATTATTTTCCTTGGTGATGGAACTCACTCTTGAATGTTCCCAATGGTTAACCCATTACTGGAGCTATTTACTGCTATATATATTTTTTCCTTTTGAAGGAGTCTGGGGTAGTTAATCATTTTACATTCATTTCTATTTTGTAATTTAGAGAGCTTTCTCTGTAAAATGCAGAGCAATTTTGCAGAATCCATAGGAAACATCTCTCCCACGTTCTTTTATAAGATCAAACAGATCTCTGTCAACAAAGGGCAGTCAACCCGAGCTTGCACTCTTTAATGTGATAATGAGATAAGGCCCAGTGTCTGATTTCTCTGGGGCTTTTCAAGCATCTGCAGGCTGCACCCCACGTGCAACTCTGCCCCCAGTTCAGTCCTCTCTCAGCATCTTCCTCCCATTTCTCTCTCAAATCCAAATGAATCTCTCAGTATTCTCTGTGTTCTTTATACTCTTAACCTTTTCACAGTACAACTTTATGCTCATAGGATACCCCAGATTTTTATCCTTAAATTCAACAAGTGCTTATGAAGGACCTACTATGTGCAAAGCACTAGGATAAGCACAGTACAAGATACAAGCCCGAGGGAAGCCCTTGACCCCGGGTAATGGATACTCCAGTAAGTGTCACAAAACACCTCAAAATTTTAAAATACTAGTGAAGTGTTTAAATTAATATTAATATTTTGGACATACCGGGTTAAGATTTTTCATTAAAATGTTAATTTTATTAACATTGATTTCACCTCTTTCACCTTTCTAAATGTGGCTACTAGAATTACTTATGCTTTCACTGTTTTGTATTGGTTTAGTAGGATTTCAGATCTACTTGTTTACGACAAATATAAAAATAAGTAGTTTTAGAAGGATCTCTACTTTATTGGTGGTGGTGTTGTTTGGTTGCTAAGTCATAGTCTGACTCTTTTGTGACCCCATGGATTTTAGCCTGCCAGGCGCCCCTGTCCATGGGATTTCCCAGCAAGAAAACTGGAGTAGGCTGCCATTTCCTTCTCCAGGAGGTGATCTTCCCTACCTAGTGATTGAATCCACGTCTCCTGCATTGGCAGGTGGATTCTTTCCCACTGAGCCACCAGGGAAGTCAATTACTTATGGTTTCCTATTGTGTATTAGTTTAATAGGATATCAAATCCACTTGTTTATGACAAAGATCAAAAAAAGTTGTTTTAGAAGTAGCTTTGATGTAAGATTGACTAGTTTCCTGCGATTGTAGTTTCAGTGTGTCTGCCCTCTGATGCCCTCTTGCAACACCTACTGTCTTACTTGGGTTTCCACCCAAGACAGGAGGGTCATGGTGGAGAGGTTTTAGAGTGTGGACCACTGGAGAAGGGAATGGCAAACCACTTCAGTATTCCTGCCTTGAGAACCCCATGAACAGTATGAAAAGGCAAAATGATAGGATACTGAAAGAGGAACTCCCCAGGTCAGTAGGTGCCCAATATGCTACTGGAGATCAGTGGAGAAATAACTCCAGAAAGAATGAAGGGATGGAGCCAAAGCAAAAACAATACCCAGCTGTGGATGTGACTGGTGATAGAAGCAAGGTCCGATGCTGTATAGAGCAATATTGCAGAGGAACCTGGAATGTCAGGTCCATGAATCAAGGCAAATTGGCAGTGGTCAAACAAGAGCTGGCAAGAGTGAACATCGACTTTCTAGGAATCAGAGAACTAAAAAGGACTAGAATGGGTGAATTTAACTCAGATGACCATTATATCTACTACTGTGGGCAGGAATCCCTCAGAAGAAATGGAGTACCCATCATGGTCAACAAAAGAGTCCAAAATGCAGTATTTGGATGCAATCTCAAAAACGACAGAATGATCTCTGTTCGTTTCCAAGGCAAACCATTCAATATCACGGTAATCCAAGTCTATGCCCCAACCAATAATGCTGAAGAAGCTGAAACTGAGTGGTTCTATGAAGACCTACAAGACCTTCTGGAACTAACATCCAAAAAAGATGTCCTTTTCATTATAGGGGACTGGAATGCAAAAGTAGGAAGTCAAGAAACACCTGGAGTAATAGGCAAATTTGGCCTTGGAATGCGGAATGAAGCAGGGAAAAGACTAATAGAGATTTGCCAAGAAAATGCACTGGTTATAGCAAACACCCTCTTCCAACAACACAAGAGAAGACTCTACACATGGACATCACCAGATGGTCAACACCGAAATCAGACTGATTATATTCTTTGCAGCCAAAGATGGAGAAGCTCTATACAGTCAACAAAAACAAGACTAGGAGCTGACTGTGGCTCAGATCATGAGTTCCTCATTGCCAAATTCAGATTTAAATTGAAGAAAGTAGGGAAAACAACTAGACCATTCAGGTATGACCTAAATCAAATCCCTTATGATTATACACTGGAAGTGAGAAATAGATTTAAGGGACTAGATCTGACAGATAGTGCCTGATAAACTATGGACTGAGGTTCATGACACTACAAGAGACAGGGATCAAGACCATCCCCATGGAAAAGAAATGCAAAAAAGCAAAATGGCTGTCTGGGGAGGCCTTACAAATAGCTGTGAAAAGAAGAGAGGCTAAAAGCAAAGGAGAAAAGGAAAGATATAAGCATCTGAATGCAGAGTTCCAAAGAATAGCAAGAAGGGATAAGAAAGCCTTCTTCAGTGATCAGTGCAAAGAAATAGAGGAAAACAACAGAATGGGAAAGACTAGAGATCTCTTCAAGAAAATTAGAGATACCAAGGGAACATTTCATGCAAAGATGGGCTCAATAAAGGACAGAAATGGTATGGACCTAACAGAAGCAGAAGATATTAAGAAGA
>SJYQ01005536.1:946342-996942 GCA_006410935.1 Redunca redunca | reverse complement strand
CTGAAAGATGATGCTGTGAAAGTGCTGCACTCCATATGCCAGCAAATTTGGAAAACTCAGCAGTGGCCACAGGACTGGAAAAGGTCCGTTTTCATTCCAATCCCAAAGAAAGGCAATGCCAAAGAATGTTCAAACTGCTGCACAATTGCACTCATCTCACATGCTAGTAAAGTAATGCTCAAAATTCTCCAAGCCAGGCTTGAGCAATACATGAACTGTGAACTTCCAGATGTTCAAGCTGGTTTTAGAAAAGGCAGAGGAACCAGAGATCAAATTGCCAACTTCCGCTGAATCATCAAAAAAGCAAGAGAGTTCCAGAAAAACATCTATTTCTGCTTTATTGACTATGCCAAAGCTTTTTCCTGTGTGGATCACCATAAACTGTGGAAAATTCTTCAGGAGATGGGAACCAGACCACCTAACCTGCCTCTTGAGAAACCTATATGCAGGTCAGGAAGCAACAGTTAGAACTGGACATGGAACAACAGACTGGTTCCAAATAGGAAAAGGAGTATGTCAAGGCTGTATATTGTCACCCTGCTTATTTAACTTCTATGCAGAGTACATCATGAGAAACGCTCGACTGGAAGAAACACAAGCTGGAATCAAGATTGCTGGGAGAAATATCAATAACCTCAGATATGCAGATGACACCACCCTTATGGCAGGAAGTGAAGAGGAACTAAAAAGCCTCTTGATGAAAGTGAAAGAGGAGAGTGAAAAAGTTGGCTTAAAGCTCAACATTCAGAAAATGAAGATCATGGTATCTGGTCCCATCACTTCATGGGAAATAGATGGGGAAACAGTGAAAACAGTGTCAGACTTTATTTTTTTGGGCTCCAAAATCACTGCAGATGGTGACTGCAGCCATGAAATTAAAAGACGCTTACTACTTGGAAGACAGGTTATGACCAACCTAGATAACATATTGAAAAGCAGAGACATCACTTTGCCAACAAAAGTCCATCTAGTCAAGGCTATGGTTTTTCCTGTGGTCGTGTATGGATGTGAGAGTTGGACTGTGAAGAAAGCTGAGCGCCAAAGAATTGATGCTTTTGAACTGTGGTGTTGGAGAAGACTCTTGAGAGTCCCTTGGACTGCAAGGAGATCCAACCTGTCCATTCTGAAGGAGATCAGCTCTGGGATTTCTTTGGAAGGAATGATGCTAAAGCTGAAACTCCAGTACTTTGGCTACCTCATGTGAAGAGTTGACTCATTGGAAAAGACTCTGATGCTGGGAGGGATTGGGGGCAGGAGGAGAAGGGGATGACAGAGGATGAGATGGCTGGATGGCATCACTGACTAGATGGACGTGAGTCTGAGTGAACTCCAGGAGTTGGTGATTGACAGGGAGACCTGGCGTGCTGTGATTCATGGGGTTGCAAAGAGTCGGACATGACTGAGCAACTGAACTGAACTGAACTGGATGTAAGAATGAAGTAAGCTGTGTCAGGATGTCATTGTCTTATCTGTTGTGCTGAGCTGCCCTAGTGTTCTGCTGAGGGCTTATCAGTTAAAACATACAAAGAAGCAACTATGGTGTGGGGACACAGACTATAATACCCAGAGATGTGGGGACTATCTCAGAATTTTGATCTGGGAAAGGAGACTCTTTGTTGACCTAAATAGCTTTCCAAATCTCCTTGGGCCCATGGTAAAGGTGATTCTTAATGACAGTGGCAAAAGTCACACAACCACTCCTAGAGATCACCTTGCCTGCCATCACCAGGGACCCTATTCCTCAGCAATATGCTTGAGCCACAAGGGACTTTGGCTTTTGTGCTAGCAGCTGGAGATCAGTTCTTGGTTGGTCAGCCACCTCTCCCAAGTACCAACTCATATAAACGTACACACTGAATGAAATTTGGATCTTATTCCTTTCGTCTAATACTTTGGCCACCTGATGGGAAGAGCCAACTCATTGGAAAAGACCCTGATGCTGGGAAAGATTGAAGGCAAGAGAAGGAGACTACGAGGATGATATCACTGACTCAATGGACAGGAGTATGAGAAAACTCCGGGAGATAGTGAAGGACAGGGAAGCCTGGCTTACTGCAGTCCATGGGGTCACAAAGAGTCGGACATGACTGCGTGACTGAAGAATAAAACCCTTGCCTGAATTAACAGTGCAACTAATGTAACCTTGGATTGGGGTATGTTATTTCTTTGTTGGCTCACTAAGAGACATTATCCTGTATGCTACTGGCTTGTGAAATTATTATAATTCCTGTGGTGAACTTGTGTTAAATAAAATATTGGCAAAGACAATCTCAGCCTCTGAGAATAATTTGTCCCCCAAACAAAACACTCACATTCTATTTTTATTAGTGAGGCAATGAGGTAGTGAGTAGTTTGGGTGACATGCCACCATGGGAGTTCTTATCCACTTTTATTCGGCTTAATCACTTTTGGTGGTGAGATCATATGAGCTTTGCTCATGGTTACCAGGCTTCCTGAATACTTAAGTAAGCAAGGAGTTAAGTATGATCAGGTATGAGTTAAGCATATTCTTCTGCTGCGCTTCACTGTTGAACTTAACCAAGGCTTTTCTTACCCTGCTTTAAAGAAAAGTGCTTTCTCATTCTGGTGCTAAAAGCATCCAAGGTCTTCTTCCCAGATGCTGCTTCTTTTGTCTCTTTCTCCGGATGCATCAATTAAGAATACTTTGATGACCGGAGCTTCCTCTGTCAGAGAGCTCAGTACTCATCAACTAATTAACTCTCCAAAGAAAGCTGAGCTGCCATGTCTGTCTGTGCTTTCTGTCTGTGCTTTCTCTCTGCTTCCTGCTTCCTGCTGTGGCCTGAAGAGCAAAGTGGGGAGATCACCTTCAGGGGCTGCAGGGCCTCAGGCTTCAGTTCATGCTTTTGTTTTTCCAGTTAGGAGAGACCTTCCTTGATAAAAGTATTCATTACTTCAGGCTTCCACAGAAGCAAGGTTTGAGCAGTTTTTTTCACCAAATTTTTTTCTTTGTTAACAGTACTTTAAAGAAAAACAACCCATATTTGAATAGATTATAACCTTCAAATAGATTAACTGTTTTTTTTCCCATTTCATTTCTTGTATAGTAGAATTGTTATTTTTCAGCTGGCTTCAAAATGTCAAATCTCTTGTCTAGGTGAATAATACCATATTTCTTCCAAGTTCAACTGCCTGCTGGACTCCTCTGCTTGGGGCCCTCATAGACACCCCATAGTCAAGTGTGTGTAGAAGAACTGAAACCAAGCAGGAAGCCTTTCTGTACCCCCCTTTCTTGCCTTCAACCTCTATCACCTTCCCTGAGTCTCAGAGGGTAGATTTGGAACAGCTGCTAATCTAGGAAGGAAAGGGATGCAGAGAAGGGAGGGGCAGCCAGGAAACACTAGTGCAGCCTTAGGACAGGGCCTCAGGGGATAGACGTGTGTGTTTATGCCCTTTACAGAATGAAAACCCAGCACTTGGAAGATGTCAGCATTCTCCATACCAGAGAAGACCACCTGAGGCCAGACTAAAGGAACCGGAGAAGCTCATCAAGATTACCTGGGACCACGTTTAGGGGATGCAGGTCCTGCACACACTCTAATCATATAAGCAACCCTATCCTTGAATTGTTGCCATAAAACTCCTCACCAAACTCCCCTGGGTGGGGAGACATAGTTTTTGAGGACAGGAGCCCACTGTGTCCCCCTCCTTGCCTGGCAAACCATAAAACAATTCTTTTCTACTGCACCAAAACTCTGTCTGAGATTTGATTTGGTACCAGATTACAGAGGCTGAAACTTGGCATTAGAACCTCCCAACTCCTCCCCTCCCCGGAGGGAGGTCCTCACTGAATATGTTAATGGCTCTATCGTCCTCCCAGTTACCAGGCTCAAAATGCTGTCAATTCCTCCCTTTCTCTTCCTCTCCACTCATGAACATTTACCTGGTCAACAAAGACTTTTACCCTATGTCTTCATCCCCTATTCTCTGTTCTGTTGCCATTTGCTTCTTTCAGTCCTTCTTTGCTTCTATTTTCAGATTATCCTTGTGGCTTCTTACCTAGGTGCTGCTTGCCTCTCATTTCCCTAAGGATGTGTGGCCAAGTTCATTGTCCTGTAGAGGCTCCGATCAAGTCACTCCCAGCATCCAATCTGCTTTCCCATGACCTACAGACTAAAGGCAGACACCTCAAATCACTTCCTGCCGTAGTGGATGGAAACAAATACAAACACAACACAAACCAGCTGAGACGCAAACTCCCCCAGATAAATCTATGCCTGGCCCCAGTACAACTTCCCCCAGCTCCTGTTCAGACTCTTGTTTCCAATAGAACTGAACTGCAGGGTGCTCCTGCGATGAAAGCACATTCTTAACTCCATCAGCTTGTGCTGTTCTCTTCAACTGGGCTTCTCTTTTCCCTTGTCTAAACATACAGTCCTACAAATCTGTATGTTTGCTAGAGCTGCTGTAACAAAGTGCTGCAAACTGGCTGACTTCTTAGAAAAACAGAAATTGATTGTGTCCCAGTTCTGGAAGCAAGTCCGAAATCAAGGTGTCAGTAGGGCCATGTTACTTCTGAAGGCACTAGGGAAAGATTTGTTCCAGGCCTTTCTCTTAGCTTCTGGTTAAGTTCCTTGGCTCGTGGCAGCATAATTCCAATCTTCATATGGCCTCTGTGTGTGTGTGTGTATGTGTGTGCATGCGTGTGTCCAAATTTCCCCTTGAAGGACACCACTTGCACTGGACTTAAGGGCTCACCCTACGACAGTGTGACCTTAACTACTTATATCTACAATGACCCTTTTCCAAATAATGTCATATTCTGCAGTACTGGGGGGTTAGGACTTCATCATAAGAACTTTGATTTGATCAAATTCAATCCATCACATCATCCTAACAGCCAAGCTCAGATGTCACCTCCTTCTGGAAACTTCGCAGGTGTAGTCTCCATCTCCTGACTCCGAGTTTGACATAATCTCCATTCCTCTTTGAGGACCTTTGGCTTAAGTGGCCCCCATAACTTTTCTGTGCTTTATGACAGAAGCACTAGCTTTGCATCTGATTCAGGTACTTGAACGGGCTCCAAGAAGTTTTTTGAAGGGAATGTTGACTCTGCTTGCAGGGCCTCTAGTTCCCACATTCCTCTCTCATCTCCCTCAGAAGATGCAAGAGAAGCACACGTGGCCACTCTGTGGCCTTGTGAACCTGCTGTGTGTGATGAGTGGGTGTCCCAGTGACAATGTCCTGCCATGACAGTTGTGTCCAGAACCAGTGCTGGAGTTCTGAAGACAGTTCCCGAGGCCTCCTTTACTTCCAGCTGCTCCCATGAAAAACTGAGCTTGCTCTGAGCTACGCCCGCCTGCTCGCCTGTAGCTTTCCCGACTGCAGCAGTTAATCTGCTATTTAAGATGCGGATCTGGATTTCTCTCCACAGCCTGCCCAGGCACATTTTGCAGTTTTGATTAGAAGACAGTGCCCTGTGTGTGAGAATTGGGTTGGGTCACACCATTTAGTAAAGCTATCATGACTGATGTGAGCACTACAACCAAAGCGAACAGGAGGCACATGGCAATACTCTTTGTGGCATGAAATCATGCAGCTTCCACTTGGGTGTGGACCTTTTTGATGTCACAGGGTGAGGGATTAAGTCATAATTATGTAGATCTAAATTACCTTCCAGCAAACCCACTGGTGCTTCTTCATTAACCTCCCAGCAGGCTTTAATTCCAGCAGAAGACTGATCACCCTTCAACTGCCCGACATCCAGCCTGCAGAATATGTTTGGAATTAAGCAGAGACTTTGGTTGAAAAGAACATCAAGTGCCATTTCTCTACTTTGGTCTCAGACTTGATTTCGATTAGCATGTGTCCTCCTTTCATGATAGTGCTGGGGATGCATGATCGTCAGGTTCCATATATCTGATTTCACTGCCCAAAGCTCACAGCACTGTAATCTGAGAATGCAGGAGTTATTAAGACCTTGCGTATCACTGATCATCTTGAGTTTTCATTGGAAGGCTGTACAATTCCAAGTTAGATTTCTTCCAGAAACTTTTATGGCTGAGGTGGCCAAATGATATGTGCATGAACATTTTCAAGGCCCGAGTCAGACTCAGAATTAGAGCTGTAACATCTTAGTGTCTTTTTCAGGAGCACTGAAATAACCAGGAGAAAAGGTTTAGGGATTAGAGGCATCTGTTAGGAACATGGATGTTTCCATTCTACATCAGGTTGTGCTGGTTGATCCCTGGTCAGAGTGCAGGATACCTTGGGGCTGGTCCATTGACCCTTGTCTGGGGTTACTCAGGAGCCTGTTTCAGCAAGATTAGTCTATAAGCCCAAACCACCTCCTTCATATTCCATTGGAGTGAACCAAGGAGACTGCCTCCCAATGTTAGCAAGTTTAAATTGTTTTAGGAGACTTCAAGGCAGTCCCTGAAAGATATGGACAGTGAGATCTGCTTTTTTCCATTAAGGAGGGAGGTAGGCTTTCTCTTACCTTAAGGGATCAGTTACAGTGCAACAGCTTTAAGACATTACAGACATATTTTTTTTCCCTACTCTATAACAGGGAATAGTCTTCAGTTTACCTTAAACTGGGAAATGCTTAGCCCCTGAGAAAAGCATACAGGAGATAACAGAATTTGGAGGAACATTCTGGGCCAATAGATCCTCCAACCAGAATGTTAGTGGGCTTAGAAAAGGAACAAATGGCCAGGTCGCACTCTATGGCTACGAGTCAACATCTCCAGGGGTTGGGAGTTGGATTTCTTCCTCTTTAAGCTTCTATCAGGCTTATTTTTGGTTGCAATAGTTTTCCTAACTCTTCTAGGTAATTTCCGATCTCTGTTTCTTGTTTTTATTTTAGCTTTTTGTATGCATGTGGGCCATAATTCCAGAGACCTTCAAATTGTTTCTGGAAAACAGATGGTAGTGCTAGTGGTAGGCATCAAATTATAAATAAAATCGAAAACAGAGGTCATTCACAAAAATCATCTACCACAGGAGAAGGAAACCATAGTCATCATCTATGATAAGTGACCTTCTATCTTTGGTTGAAACCTTTAAGTGACAAGCAACTCACTACTTTAAAATGTGACCTGTTCCACTGTGGGCTGCTCTCACTACAGAAAGTTCTTCCCTCTTTTAAAACAAAATTAGCTCCCTGGTAACATTTCTCTAATGCTCTTAATTCTTTTCTTGGATTATTTTAAAGGCCTTTTCCCTCTCCACATGTGTTATTAGTTACCATTAATATTTGCTGCATAACAAATGATGCCCAAACTTAGCTATTTAAACAAAAATCTGTGTGAGATACAGTTTCTGAGGGTCAGGAATCCAAGGGCAAATTACCAGGATGGTTCCAGCCCAGGGTTTCTCATGAGTTATGAAGACATCAGTTGGTATGTGTACAGTCATCTCAAACCTTGATAGGAGCTGGAAGATTTGCACAAGGTAACCCATTCACACGGTTGTTGGCAGGAGGTCTCGGGTCCTTGCCATGTGGCTCTTCCCATAGGGCTGTTTTGAGTGTCTTCATAATGTGGCAGCTGGCTTCCCCAAGAGCAAGTGATCCAAGTGAGCAAGGCAAAATCTCAGTACCTACCAGACCTAATATGGTCACATACCATCACTTCTGCTTTATTCTACTCAGTAGAAATGTTTACTGCAGCCCAACTCAAAGGGAATGTAATTAAACTCTGCCTCTTAAAAAAAAAAATCTATTGTTGCCGTTGTTGTTCAGTCATTCAGTCATGTCCAACTTTTTGCAACCTCCATGGACTACAGCATGCCAGGCTTCCCTGTCCTTCAGCATCTCCTGAAGTTTGCTCAAACTCATGTGCATTGAGTTGGTGATGACATCAAACCATCTCATTCTCTGTCATCCCCTTCTCCTCCTGCCTTCAATCTTTCCCAGCATCAGGATCTTTTCTAATGAGTCGGCTCTTCACATCAGATGGCCAAACATTGAAGCTTCAGCTTCAGCATCAGTCCTTCCAATGAATATTCAGGACTGATTTCCTTTAGGATGGACTGGGTGGATCTCCTTGCAGTTTGAAGAACTCTCAAGAGTCTTCTCCAACACCACAGTTCAAAAGCATCAATTCTTTGGTGCTCAGCTTTTTTTATAGTTCAACTCTCACATCCATACATGACTACCGGAAAAAATCCATAGCTTTGACTAGATGGACCTTTGTTGGCAAAGTGATGATGTCTCTGCTTTTTAACATGCTAAGTTTGTCATAGCTTTTCTTCCAAGGAGCAAGCGTCTTTTAATTTCATGGCTGCAGTCACTGTCCACAGTGATTTTGGAGTCCAAGAAAATAAAATCTGTCACTTGTTTCCGTTGTTTCCCCATCTATCTGCCATGAAACGATGGGACCGGATGCCATGATCTAAGATTTTTGAATCTTGAGCTTTATGCCAGCTTTTTCACTCTCCTCTTTCAGCTTTATCAAGAGGCCCTTTAGTTCTACTCTTTCTGATAAGAAAGAGAAGGGTGATGTCATCTGCATATCTGAAGTTATTGATATTTCTCCCGGCAATTCTGATTCCACCTTGTGCTTCATCCAGGCCAGCATTTCACATGATGTACTCTGCATATAAGTTAAACAAACAGGTAATATACAGTGTTGATGTACTGCTTTCTCAATTTTGAACCAGTCTATTGTTCCATATCCAATTCTCTTTATTTATGTTTTCTATCTGGTGAGACATCATTCTTTTTCTTCCCTTTAATTCTTTACACCATTTTCTTAATTCTTCGAACGTATTCATAATAGCTAACTGAAAGTCTTCGTATAGTAAGTCCAACATCCAAGCTTTCTCAGGGATAATTTCTACTGACTGCTTATTTTCTTGAGTATGAGCCATTCTTTCCTGCTTCTCTGTATGTCTTATAATTTCTTTGTTGGAAAGTAGACACTTTTATCTTAAAAACTTTTTTTATTGAGATATATACCAGAATATTCACACTCTTAAAGTGTATAATTTCAATGGATTTTAGCACATAGACATTCCTAGGAGATATTGTAGGTTCAGTTCCAGACCACTGCAATAAAGTGAATATAGCAAGAAAGCGAGTCATAGTTTTCTTCAAATTTTTTTGTGTACATAAAAGTTATGTCTACACTATTCTATAGTCTATTAAATATGCAATATTATTATGTCTAAAAATGTACATATCTTAATTTAAAAATACTTTACTGATGAAAAATGCTAACCATCATCTGAGTCGTAGTAGTAACATCAAAGATAATTGATCACAGATCACTACAATAATTTAAAAATTTGAAATATTTGAGAATTACCAAAATGTGACATAGAGACATGAAGTGAGCAAATGCTGTTGAAAAAAATGGTACTGAGAGACTTGCTTGATGCAGGGTTGCCAGAAACCTTCCATTTGTGTTTAAAAAAAAAAAAAAGGCAATATCTGACAAGAGCAATAAAGTGAAGCATCATCTTCCTCCTGGATTATATTAGTCTCCCTGTCATCCATCTTCCAGTTCATTATTCATCATCTTCCCAGAGTAATAGCTGTCAAGTCAAAACCTGATTCCACTCTATTGCTTAAAATCCTTAGTGGTTACCCTGCACTCCTCAAGGTAAACACTAACAGTTCACTAATACCTCCCGTGAACCCCAAGTCCTTCTCAGATTGCATGCCCCTCTGGTCCCTGCTGACAAGCATAGCTACTCCGTCCTGCAATAAGCGTGGTGCTGAACTTCTAAAAACCTTCTTAAGCTCCTCTCTTCTCCTTGCACAAAGAGTATAACAGGGTTTTAATTTTGTTGTTGGCTGGGTTCTCTTTATTTGGATTTGAGATGTATTTTAGAGAAACTGGCTCCCTTTAAAAAAGAGCCATTCATTCAGAAAGGGTAGGTCTGGGGATAGGATGAAACTTTCTAATCAGTAAGGTAAGAGCTAATCATGCAAATGAGGGACGTCTGCAGCTTCACTAAGTCAGACATTGCAGTGATACATTATTAATAAGCTAGTGGCTGGTGGCGTGGCCTTGGATATTAACTGGGTAAGTTAAATGGACTATAAATCTTGGTGTGAGAAGGGTATAAAGCTCTACTCCCTTGGACAGGGAGCAGTTTGCAACAGCAGTAGGAGTGAGGTTTCGGGGCTCTCTTGAGTCAGCCTTCCTGATTGTGTGTGGCTGGAGTGGAACAGTTTAGTGAAGCACATATCACTGGGGCTGGGTCCAGCCTTGTTAGCAGTGGACCAAGGAGTTAGTGTCCTTGTGCTCTGAGGCAGGTTGGGACTAAAGCCTGGGTCCTGTCCTGGAAATTAGAGTTTTAGGTCCCAAGGTTACATGGACCACTCAGTGCAGAGCTGAGTCCACAACTTGGAAAATGACAACCAGCAGATATCCTATTGTGGGGGATTAGAGACTGCCACTAACAGGGCATCTGAAGGGTGGGATATTCATGAAGGGTAGAATGCCTCCCTGAGAAATTCTGTCCCCAAAGAACAGACTCTGGGGCGTCTGTCCAGGAGCTATTCTCCAGAGATGGCTGTGGCAAACTGTTGTAGTCTTGCTGTCTCAATCTGACCAGTAGCAGAGGGTTGGTTAATTGCTAGGAGAGGGGTTAGAAATGAGTGGTGAGATGTGTTCAAGACATGTGCTTGGCTGATAAAGACTTTACAGGCTTTAACACTTTCTCATGAATGAATTTAAAAATAAGTAAATACAGTACTTGACAGCTATGGACTTTGGACCCAGTACTTGGGATCTTTGACTCCCCTTAATCATGGTTCCAAATAGGAAAAGGAGTACAAGGCTGTATATTGTCACCCTGCTTATTTAACTTCTATGCAGAGTACATCATGAGAAATGCTGGACTGGAAGAAGCACAAGCTGGAATCAAGATTGCCGGGAGAAATATCATAACCTCAGATATGCAGATGACACCACCCTTATGGCAGAAAGTGAAGAGGAACTCAAAAGCCTCTTGATGAAAGTGAAACAGGAAAGAGAAAAAGTTGGCTTAAAGCTCAACATTCAGAAAACGAAGATCATGGCATCCGGTCCCATCACTGCATGGGAAATAGATGGGGAAACAGTGGAAACAGTGTCAGACTTTATTTCTGTGGGCTCCAAAATCACTGCAGATGGTGACTGCAGCCATGGAATTAAAAAATGATTACTCTTTGGAAGAAAAGTTATGACCAACCTAGATAGCATATTCAAAAGCAGAGACATTACTTTGCCGACTAAGGTCCATCTAGTCAAGGCTATGGTTTTTCCTGTGGTCANGCAAAGAGTCAGACACGACTGAGCGACTGAACTGAACTGAATCATGGTGAACTCTGACTCCACATCTGAATAGAAGGTGAGTCTGGTGCTGCTATCAAAATATTTTTGTGTTTGCCCTTGAAGTGAACATTTCAATAATGGTGGTGGTCAGAGTGAAGGGACAGAGTGGGGACTCTGATGAACTTACAGAGCATTTTGGAAGGCAAGTTTTGTCCTTGTTTGCTAAATGCTGTCTGTGGCCTGCTTTCTTTGTAGTGTATTACCTGCTAGCAACGTCATGGGAAAGAGGTATGTTGTTCCTACCTTATGGTTGAAGGCTACTAATGTTTACCAAAAGAACCTGACAAACAGAATTATCAAGTTGGCTTAGATACATGCTTTGACCTAAATGTCTGTGTTTTCCCCAAATTAAAATCCCTCCTTGGGAGGTGCTTAGGTTGTGAGGGTGGAGCCCTCATAAATAGGATCAGTGCCCTTAAAAAAAGAGACCCTACAGAGTGTCCTAGCTCTCTTCACCATGTGAGGACAGAGCAAGAAGGCACCATCCATGAACAAGAAAGTGGGCCCTCACTAGACATCAAATCTGCTGGTGCCTTGATCTTAGACTTTCCAGCCTCCAGAACTGTGATGAATAAATTTCTGTTGCTTATAACCTATCCAGTCTACTGTATTTTGTTACAACTCAGACCTCAATCAAGGGGCGAAATATAATGTGAATTAGATACTCTTTCTTGCCTTCTGATGACTCTGAGTAGGGTTTGGGACAATGGAACCATCTCAGGGGTCTACTGGGGCATGATCTGCACCACAACTAACTGTATCTAGGAAACATGGAAATGAAAATTTAAAAAAAAATTATATATGTTAATACAACTGCAAAACTTAAGGATTTTATAACCTCTGTGAAAATACTTTAAACATTTGCTGTATCATAGATGAGTAAATTGCAGCTCTGAAAGTGTCAAAAGCCTAGTACCTTATGCTTTATTAGTCTCTTAAAACTGGCTGAGTTAACAGCTTCTCAGGGTTATGTTTCTTCATTTTTAAATTGCAACTTCATTATTTCCTTCAAAGCCATTAACATTTACTTCCATTGGGACATCAGAGGAATATAAGGAAGTCTGAGCTACTGGAGAAGAGTGTAGAAAAACAAAAAGTAGATTTATTTTTTTTTTCCTCTCAGTCTTCTTGCTTTGGTGAATGGACCTGAATTGTCAGAGGATTAAAAACTCAATTCCGGGGACTGACATTGAATGGCCCTGTGTTAGAAAGCTTTCAAAAGAAAAAGGGGCTGGTCCAGTGAGATGATGGCAGCTGCTGCTGCTGCTGCTAAGTTGCTTCAGTCATGTCCAACTCTGTGCGACCCCATAGATGGCAGCCCACCAATGAGATGATCAGACCTCAGTGAAAATGAGAGGTTTTAAGCTTCAATAACTTTAATTATCATAGGCATTAATTTTTTATGTGTTCAATATAGAGGCTTTCCTATGAATATTTAGAAACACTGAGACCTATTATTACATTATCGATTACATAATTATTATATAATTACATAATCATTATGTAATTATTATTACTATTATTACATAAGTTTAAGGATGGAGGCAGGAAAAGCAAAAGACATAAATAAACTGGGGGCTCCAGGGTCCTTTCGTAAGTGAACAACACATCCCTGTTGCCTCTGTCTCTAGGGCAAATGTGCTAAAAGCAGCAAAGCACCACTTCTTCTCCCTTGAGCCTCCAAATTTACCTCTTGCTCCCATCACTACACTCAAATAATTCTCTTTGATGTAATACTTCAACCTTCATTAAAATTCCCTTGGTCTTCCCGTTCTCATCTTTGTTCTGTGCAGTAGTCAGGACATGCAAGGTTATGCTGCAGTAACAAACACTGCCCCCACCCCCTCAATTTCAATGGCTTAAAATAACAAATCCATGCTTATTCATTCATTTCATGCTTACATCACATGTCCCTTGCAGGTCAGCTGGAGCTCTGCCTCTTCCTCCCCGTGGGACCCAAGCACACTGAGTGTTCACTGTCTGGAACGTTGCTAGTGGGGCAGTGGGCAGTGCTGTGGAGGGCTGTACAAAGGCAATTAAATGCTTTGGCTGGGAAGTGACATACCTCTACTCACAATTCGTTGGTCACCCAATCACATGGTTTTAGCCAAACACAAAGGAGCCAGGAAATGCTATCCTACTACATTTCTGCAAGGTGAAAAATAGGACATATGGGGATCCTGATTTAAAAATCTGACTTTTATTTCTTATAATGCACTAACAAACCAGCCCTCCAAATGCTGCGTCCATGTAATCCCAGGAGATTCAAAGATCCCACGTATCCACTGACTCCCAGCAAGGTTTAGAACAAATGAAAAAACATTCAATGTGCCGGGCCTCTTCCCTGACTGGTGTTCCCTCATAACTAGTTTTCATGCTGATCCTTCTTTTATTTCTGAAGCTTTTCTTTTTTTGCTTAATTTCCTTTGCTTCCTTCTAAACAGCAACATTTGTCAAAATGCAGCCTTTCATCTCAAGTCCCTTGGCTCTACACTTTCTTCAAGATCATAGTCCAGGTCCTACCCCTTCAAGAAGCTGTATCCAGCTAACAGTAGCCTATAATTCTTTTTTTCCGAATTCTTGAAGTATTTAGTCTAAACCACACGTGAACTTTTAGCACCACACGGGCTGGCAGTTTTCCATAGCTGGTTCATGTCTGTTGCCTGGTTCTTTCCATGTGAGCCATGTCTTTGAAGTCAGGTGCTTGCCTTCTACTTCTACACTTGGCAGCCTAATAGAGTGGGGCACATGTAGGCTCTTAATGCAGCCTCCCTGGAATTTAAGTCAAGAGACCTAGGGGCTAGTCCTGCCTCAAGCACTTTGTGTCCCCATTCTGTTCTCTTGGAACTCCTCCCCTGACCACCTCAGAAGGCATAGATGGTTGGGACAAGAGCTCTCCAGGGCTTATGAATCCACAACAGGGTGAATTACTGAGGAACTGCACACATGCTTAGTTGTTCAGTGGTGCCGACTCTTTGTGACCCCATGGACTGTAGCCTGCCAAGCTTCTCTGTCATGGGATTTCCCAGGCAAGAATACTGTTGTGGGTTGCCATTTCCTCCTCTAGGGAATCCCCCCCCCACCCCCAGGGATCGAACCCATGTCTCCTGTGTCTCCTGCATTGGGAGGTGGATTCTTTACCACTGTGTCACCTGGGAAGCCCCTACTGAGAAATTGATTGATGTCATCTCCTCACCCCCAGTTAGAGTAAACACCCCCTCCCTCTGCTACCCAATAGGGAGGTTACCTGGGGACTGCTCCTGGAGCCCAGAGAGGCAGAAGAGAAGAGGGGAAGGAGAGGACTCCCTTTCAACTTTTTTGAAAGGTCTAGACCTTGGGAAAGGACCTTGGATCACCCAGTGGCAGAAAGGAGTAGAGATTTTGGCATTTGGAAGGAAGAGGAGAGAATTGTCTGACCTAGAGTGTTGAGACCCTCAAAGTTCAGCAGAGAGACGGGGGCCATAGATTCCATGGTGGTTCCCACCCACACCACGCTCAGTGCCTCCCAGCAGACAGGACCTTGGGTGGGGATGACTGGGAAAGGGGTCACCTCTGGAGGCTGGTCACTGAGGCCTGGCAACACTGGAGAGGACCTCCACACCCAGAGCTGCAGCACCTGAGGGCAGCTGGCGTCCACAGCAGAGGTGACGAAGAGATCAGGACACACGGATGAACACACTGTCCTCAGGGACGCCTCCCCTCCCCACCCGATCCTCCAGGAAGAAACCACAGAAAATGAATGAACTTGGACTTCTGCTCGGAACGGTAAGTGAGAGCTCAGAGTTAGATTTGATTCACAATTTTTTTTTAAAAAAGTGATAATTTCCTCACCTCAATTTCACAGAGCAATCTGAGTTTGGAGATCCAGGATCAGACGTTCCTCAGCACAGGTGGGAAGACTGACAGCAAAGTCCAAGCCCAGGCAGAGGCCACTTTGTCTGTTAAGGTCTGTTCCCTAAAGGGTACTGGAGCCTTCAGAGTTTAATGAGATGCGCATAATACATTGGCAGACAATGAGATGCAAGCTCACTAACAGCTAAAAAGGAAGCAAGTGTGAGAACCAGACACCAAGGGCAGTTGTCCTCTGTGGGAGAGGGGGCTGAAACAGTGGAGTAATAAAATCAGGAGTTGGGGTGGGGTGGGGGGCGGTGGGAGGCTTCAGGATTCCAAGTCCTGGGTTCCACCTGGCAAAACCTAAGCTTTTCTAACAACAGGGCTGGTCAGGATGGCTGTACTCACATGTCCTATCAAAAGGGCAGGTTTTCTAGATATTGGGTCAACAGCACCCCACAGAAACGGACAAGATAATATTATTAGCCTATTATTAATCATGTATATACATAATACTTATTATGTGCCAGGCACTGAACACCCTCTTTTACTTTATGGAGCAACAGTGTTGGATAGGAGCTATTATCATCCCATTTCACAGATGAGGAAACTGACACTTAGGGCATTTAACAACTTGTACAACAGCAAACCACTTGTAAAAGGCTGACATGATCTTCTGCGCCAGGGCAGAGCAGATTTTAAAACCTGAGCATTTCGCTCTCACCCTCCTGGTCACTCCATCACTTGGCTGAGGTGTGGGTCCTCTTAAGTGTCCAGCTGGCTGGGCTCAGCCTCTGAGCCCGAGGTTGTGGTTTCCAAGAGTTATGCTGAGGTACTGGCCACAGGGGTGGCCTCAGGCAGTTGGAGGCTGAGGAGAAGCAGAGGAGAGAGCCAGGTAACTCCAAATTGAAGAATGGTTCCCTCTGGGGGCCACAGGAAAGGGCAGAGCAAATGGAGGGGTCAGACTACCAGAAAATGTCACTTGGAACTCAAATACAGCAGGTGAGGTACCCTCCCTTTGCCTCATGGGATGAGGGGTTTTGGCTCCTGATAGAGAACAGACGGGACTTCAAACACGGACTCTGGCATCAGCATTGGTCTGGAGTCCAGTCCTTAATCTGAGCCTCTGTTTCCTTACCTCTGTAAGGGGTGGGGGTGGGCGTGGGTGGGAATGATCCTAACACCTGTCTCATAGGATTACTGCAAGGATTAAGTGGAAAAATGTTAATACATTGAGTGTAGCACCTGACACATATTCAACTTTCAATAAGTATTATTCAGTAATTGTCATTCAATAGGTGCTATTATTATCTAAAATAACAATAACAATCATAAAATAAATACAGTAATAAAAAACAGGTACTGAGAGCTTTCTGCTCTCTCACAGTAAATAAATCCTTGTGAAAGAAAACTCAGCCTGGTAGGAAATTAAGTAAGTTTGGGATGAGGAGGTTGCCAATTTTTCTCCTCCTAGAGTACCTATTTTCGAAGTCAGCAGGAAACCGAGGTCACGTTTGTAAATGAGTTTGAACATAATGGGAACTACACTCACCCAACCACACCTGACTTTTATTTCTTTTCAGTTCTATGTACATAAATAAACTGTACATACATGAAAAAAAGTACATGTGCAACTTTTGCAGGTCACCGCGTTCTCGGGTTCCCAGAGACTCCCGCTCCAGGTGTGTGAATGCCCTGGTGATATTTTTAATTACAGACATAAGTCTGTGGCCCAGGTACAGGAAAGCGAGTCCTCAAATCGGGCACATTTCACTATGAAAGAAATTTCCAGCTCAATTCCAGGGGCTTCTGCATCTCATTACACTCTTGGTAATTAGCTCTCTCATTACACCCCAGCCCAGTTGGAAGAGGATGTGTTGTTTTCAGGTGTAGAGCTGTGGTGGGCCTCCCTCTACACCTCCTCCAAACTCCAGGCAGGCCTTGAGCCTCCGCCAAATCAGGACAAACACCTCCAGCTGTGTTCACTTCATTACAACTTCCACCTCAGGAAGAATCTCCGTATTTCACATCTGGTCATCCGCTTATTAATTATGTACTTCTTAGGACAACTATGCCTAATTAGGACAGAGTCAAGACCTTTGCTGAGCCCAGTCATTCTTCGTTTTCTTGTTCTTGGTACCTCATTACCCTCCCTCCGAATCATGCTCGATTTATTTTCCGTCCCTGCCACGTTAAGACAATTGTTCTCAGGTGTGTGTATTATAGCACACACTTGGCTTTTGCAAAGCTCCTTTTCACATCCTGCTAGAAGGATAGCTACTCGGCTGGCGGTCTTTATCATGTTTGACTCCACTGGAGTGAGTCTAGCTTGGGCTGGTTGGGACCCTGGTTATCCTCTGTTGTTTACTATGAAATTTCTATGCCCTGGTCCTGGGGAAGCAGCCATGTTATGTCTCAGAGCAAGAATCTTGAACACAATGGCCTTGGTACATTCATAGAGGCTGTGGAGCAGGAACTCATTTGTTCCATCAACTTCCAGGCTCTTTGCCAGTTAAGGAGGAAAGAGAGACATAGTACTGGCTTCCAGAAGAGCACAGCTCAGAGTAGCAGAGGGTTAGGCTGAAGATTTCAGTCCTCAATCCTATTGGACGTCTTCCTAGATGAAAGGGTAGCCCTGGGAAATATGGAGTCTGGGGAGGGCAAGATGAGAGTGCAGTTACCCGCTCCATGTCACAGGGACTGTCTCTTTTGCTTGCCATTACATTATTCCTTATCAGGATTTGTTACTGCTGTAACAGGCAATAATATCTTTTTTGACTGATAGTGAACACCTTAGCACTAAGACTTTCATGGATATGACTTGACAGTAAGAATGATCAGGCTTTGGTTGCCAATCAACTTGGCTGTTTTTGAGGTTTTCTTCCCAAGCTATTTGAAACACAAATTAATGACTATCAGGCTAAGAAAATATTCAGGCAAGAATGATGTTCTGGAGAGAGGCTGGAGCTTCTACAAGTGAGGTCACTGTGCCCAGGGTAGTGATTCCAGCTGGAGGGTCCCTGCCGGATTCCATATGACTGCCCGTCTCAAGGGTATGAGCTGTGGGAGCTTAGGTCTGGTCCTACCACTGAATTTGAGCTGATTCACCTACTCAAAAATGAACTTGTCCTTCAGAGCCTGGACGCAGGGGTCCTCTTCAGCCAAGGACTTCACAAGGAACCTATATCATCTTTCCTTATCTAACCAGCAGAGATGTAACCACCTGTGAGAGGGAAAAGTTCTACTTGGGCAGTAAGATTAAACAACCATTTGTGAAGCAGGAATAAAAACACTGTACACGGATGAAAAGCCCTGAGATAAATCGTAACCATAGTGCAGGTATAAATGAGTGTTAATGGGGTGAATGGCACAGCATTATCCAGAGCATTGCTTATAAATTAAGAGGTGCAATCACAAGTGATAATAAGATAATCAAAAGTAACAAAACACCCCAGAAGAAACCACTGTCAGCAGTTCTGAGAATACAACTGGCCAAAATCTATCAAGGTTCAAAGGAACCTATGCTTTGAATGAGTACTTCTTTTTCAAAAAATTTATTTTAAGGGAGGCTGAATTGGGAGAGATTCCACTTAGCGTCTTCCAAGACCTGAAAGACCATAGTACTGACGGCATGGTTGTGGGACAGCATGTTAAGTGCCACAGGGCAGGTGACAGTGACGATAATAGAAGGAAGCTCTCCCTAGAGCTGCTCTGGCTTACGGAGTTGGTTCTCTGATGACTGGGCTGGATCTCACCTCCCAGCCCTCCTTCCTTGGGCTCTTGTCTGTTGTCCACCTCCAGACCCTTCCTCATAAGCCTTCTCCATGGTGCTGACAGTGGTACAGACAGCATCCCACATGTGTCCATTCCATCTGTCACTTTGTAGATGATAGTTTGCTTTGTTTTAATGCCCTTTCTGGGAGGTCTATTTTATTGGCCTTTATAACGGCAAAAGCACATTTAGGGAGTGGTTTTCAAGGCTGGAAACAAACTCTTGTGGCTGCATATCAGTGTGAGTGGATGCTGGAGCTTGCCTTTGGGAGACCCTGGTTCTCTCCAGTGATTTCTGATCATAGCTGTGAACAGCACAAAAGCAGGATCACAAAATATCCCCAAAGTAGGACCATAATAAGTAGAAACCTTCACTGTGTTCCAGATGGAGGCAGGTCTTGAGGTGGCTATACCAGCTCCATCTGCATCCATGGGATCACCACTGAGTAGCTATTCTTGATCTTCTAAGGAATAATGACTGATGCACCATCCTGCATAGTGATTTGGGACAAAGAATCACAAGCTGCTTTTTCTGTGCAGAAATGACATTTTCAAGCCTAGTATTATTGCAGGCAAAGCAGGGATTTCGCTTTTCTAAATGCTCCCACAAAGCAGTTCATTTGCTATTTGTCTGTCGGTTCTCAAAGTTCTTGGCGGTCTACTCTGTCCAAACCTGTGTCCCTTCTGCATCCAATTAAATGATTCTAAGCATTCCCCCATCCCACCCTGGCTCTTCTGGTCTCCTCGTCACCACTCCAGGGCTCTTTGTCCAGAGTGGACAGGAAGGGGAAGGGAGGACACAGAAGCGCTGAGGGCAGGCCACAGCCACCAAGAGAAGGCTTCCAAACCACAGCAATTAGCTCTGACTCCCCTCTCTCCCTCCCCTCTCCCCGACTTCTCAGGGAGATTAAAAGTGATGTTTAGGAACAGTACCTTCTTGCATGATCATCTCCCATGTAGATTCAACTTCCTCCTCGTTGGGCCTCTGAAGCTACAGAGGTTTACAGTATTCCTTCTGGAATCTCCTGGAACACCATTCTCCAGTTGCCTGCTGAGTGCCCTTCACAGCTGCCCCACTGGCCTGATTTCGAACTCAGCCCCGGGTATACATCTCTTAGGATTCTGGTTAGAGTCCAGCTTCTGTTCTTCTGTCTTCCAGGTAGGTAATACGGGAGCCCTCAATACTGCGGATCTGTGCCTCACAGTGTTGGGCGCATATTAGGGTCTCATGTTTGTGGAATAAATACAAGAAAAACGAGACACAACATTTAAGCTTCTCGAAGCATTTTTTTTTTTTTTAATTTTCTGCTTTTCCCACCAAGACCTAAGTTGTACAAACAGGTGTAAAATTCTGACCTCATGTAGTCCAAGTCCTTTCTGCTTTCTTTGTGATGTGTTTTCCAGCTGTGTCCCAGTCAGTACATCGCTTCCTTCTGTGACGTATCAGCCATAGGTGGCAAGAGCACTTGGAGACGTGGGGACAGTGGGGAGACAAGTGTGCAGGGACCAGCGGGCTCCCACCCCAGCTGAAAGCGCTGCAGAAACACCCTCGGCTGGGGGGGTGCACAGAGGAGGAAGGTCACGGCTGTACCAGCTTCCTTGCACTCGGCTGGCAGCTGGAGCTACCTTCTAAGATGAGGAAGGCCTAGGGGCTCCCATGGAGAGTGAGCATTTAAGAATAACTAACGGGTTCAGGATGGGGAACACATGTACACCCGTGGTGGATTCATGTCAATGTATGGCAAAACCAATACAATATTGTAAAGTAATTAGCCTCAATTAAAATAAATAAATTTATATTTAAAAAAAAAAGAATAACTAACACCCAGGCAAGGTGTCAAGTGAGATTAAAAGTTCTCTAACCGTCATTTTCTCTTGGCGAGTGGAGGAGAAAAAAAAAAATCAAGAAGAGTTGAATCACCTTTCATTCTTCCATTTTTATCATTAATTTGGTGGTGCTTGGTTTTGATACAGCAGAAATAAAAACAAAAAGGCATCAAACCAACAGATCACCTGAGTCCAGTCTACTGCATACAAAACTCTCCCAAGGATTGAGATAAAAGGACTTTATCCCCCAAGACCCGAAGAGGCGAAGAGGTCCCGTTTGGTTAGGAAAACTGGTTGAAAACTACAACTAGCTGAGAAGCCACCGGTAATAGAGACAGAAAGCAATGCACATACATTTATTTTGAAAAACTGTAAACTGACAAGGTCAAGAGAATAAAAATCCTACTACTTATGTAATAGAACCCCACTGAGCAGTTTTAGGAAGGGACTAGAACTTAGGTAACAATCTACTTACCAAAGATTGCTGGGTGTTAGTCATTCATGCATTCATTTTTATTGCTTACAACCTTCCTCCCCATCGCACCCTAGACCTTCTGGAACTGACCACATCAAAGTAAATGTCCAATCCAAACAGTCTGCACTGTGAAGTCCCTTTAGCATTTATAGAAAAGCCAAAAAGAAAAAGAAAAGAAGCCTTCTTTCCACCCAAGCATCAGTGTGGAGAAAACTAAGTCAGCTCAGAATATACCAACTAACATACCAAAGAAAGGGACTGTGACCGAGGAAACAAAAGTGACCCATCCCCTGGCCCCTGCCCGTCATGCACCCTGTTCACACTGTAGTTATTTTCTTATCCTTGGTGGCTTGCTTGATGGCTGCCTGCTCACAGATGATCTCCTTGAGCCGCTGCAGCCGCATGTTCTGGGTGGTCTGGTCTCCCACCCCCGTCTGGCTGCGGTGCAGCAAGGTCAGGGCGTGAATGTACTCCAGCTCCGTGTACTTCACGCCCTGGTCCACCACCAGATTCAGGAGCTCGTCGGCCGTGTTGTACAGCATCTCGTAGTACTGCCTGGGAAAGCAAGACACAGTGGGGTCACTGGCTGCACGGTCAGCAGTCTACACGGGTTCAGTGGTAATGAGTGTGCTGTTCAGAAGCTACTGCGTTTACCTATTCAATAAACATTTACTTATCGCTGGATGTTGTTCCAGGCTTCCCCAGTGGCTCAGCAGTCGAGAAGCCGCCTGCAGTGGAGGAGATTCAGCAGACACGGGCTCGATCCCTGGGTCAGGAAGATCCCCTGGAGGAGGGCATGGCAACCCACTCCAGTACTATTATTTGGAGAATCCCATGGACAGAGGAGCCCAGTGGGCTGTTGTCCAAGGGGTCGCAAAGAGTCAGACATAACTGAAGTGACTTAGCACGCACGCTGACGTTGTTCCAGGTCCCGTGACTATGATGGAGAATAAGACAGATATGACATCTGTCGTCCTGGAACTCACTTCATGAGAAGTCTAAATGCAGACCCAGAGAGCCCTCTCATCAGGGTCTCAGACCTCTCAAGACTTTCTCCTAATTTTGCATTTGCCTCAGAATATGAAAAAAGAAAGAGAAGTTGGGATACCGAAGTAAGAGAGAGAGAACCATCCAGCAGACATTGCTAGTAGTTTCTGTCTCATTCAGTCCCTCATTCATCAACATATTCATTGGAGGCTCTGTGAAATATATGGCTTTCTCCATAAAGTGGGATAATAAGAGTACCTCTTGAGGCGAGAGTACCTCTTAGGGTCACTGGAAGAATCAGCTAATCCATATAAAGTACTTAGAATGGTGCCTGACACAATTCTACCTGCTCCATAAACTAACTATTATTACTGGAAACAGATCTATCATAATACATTAATAGTAATGTTGTAATAAAAATAGTAGTATATAATGATGAGCAAAACACAGTCCCTTTCCTTAAATAGCTCAGAGACAGGTAGGAGAAGGTAATGAAAAGCAGAGAAAACTTCTGGCAAAGTTAATTTCCATGTACTGGGTCATGTAACACTCGTAATACCTAGGGAGCTATTACTCCCTTTCCTCAGATAAGAAAACTGAAGCCCAGGGACGCGATAGGACTTGCCCAGTGTCACAGAGACATCTGGGACTGTGCCAGGATGAACTCAGGTTTCAGACTCTAAGTCCAGTATTCTTCTTCAAGGACACAGACAAGACGCTGCAAGTGCCCTGGGTGAGGTCTCAATGCTATGAGCCCTGGGTGAGGTCTCAATGCTATGAACCCTGGGTGAGGGCTCAATGCTATGAACTGACAGCAGAGGAAGGAGGAACCAGGCCATGTTGCTGGGACGTGAGGGATCAAGGAAGACTTCCTATGGGGTAGGACACTGTCAGGTGGGGCCTCCAGGAAGGAAATTCTAGACTAAAGGAAAAGAAAAGAGATGAGCAAAGACAGGGAAGAGCAATCCGCTTGGCCTGGGAGTGCAGCTGAACAGAGGAGAGCCGTGGGAAAAGGCACTGAAGGCCAAGGGTACAGAGTCTGGCATCAGGTTAGTTGAGTCAATGGAGAACTTGAGACTGAGGTACGTCAATAAAGCACTCCCCACTTGGGGTCCCAGGTTCTGCTGAGAACAGAGGCAGCACTCCAAGTTTCTGGAAGATTAATGTGATGGCACTATGAAAGCAGGATGATCTGGGAAGGGACCAGGTATAATTCTAGCAAAAAGGAAGGGACTTGAGAGCCATTTGGCTCAAGGCCCTAGAGGCACAGTTGAGGGAGACAGCTATCCATTTAGGGAACTACTTAAGAAAACACTGAAACAATTGTTTAAGGATTTATGTTTGAAGCTAAATTTGTCACATGGAATAAAAGAGAATTGGGAGCTCAGGGTTCTTTCAAAGCTAGAAGACAGGACTTTCCTGGCAGTCCAGGGGTTAAGACTTCACCTTCCAATGTAGGTTTGATCCCTGGTCAGGGAGCTAAGATTTCATATGCTTTGGGTCCAAAACACCAAAACATAAAACAGAAGCAATGTAGCAAATTCAATAAGGACTCTAAAAATGGTGTCTTAAAAAAAAAAGCTAGAAGGGACTTGAGAGCTGAAGTTCTAGAATGGTGCTTCGCCAACTGTAGAGTTACTAGGGAACTTAGGAAAAGGATAGGTCCCCAAGATCTCCATCCCGAGACTGTGATCCCCAGAAGTTTAGAGCTAGGCAAGACTCTGAGCCAGCGTCTGTTTGGTAAGTGAATAGTTACAGACCCATTCCCACCTCCTTGAGCCAAGGATCTCAAAGCATTAGGGAAGGAGACAGAAGCGGTAGGTGAGTTGTGATGCTTTTCACTGAGATTAAACCAAAAGAATTGAGTTTCTTTGTACTATGATGTTGATATTTTCATCATTTATCTTAAGAAGTAACACTGAACCCACCAGACCAAGTGAAATTGGATTTCTTTTGAAAAATCCAATGAATTGTTTCCAGGGATACTGGCTGGTTTTCTACAGAGACCGCGGTTTCATGCTGGGAGCAGACAACAAAACAAAGATGCCTGGATTTCTAGTCCTGGAGCCTCCAGTGTGATAAGTGATAAAGGGCATGCTACTTAAGCCCTTAATGTTTCAATATCCTCTGTGTGATGAAGACCTTTATAAATCCCAGAATGACACTGCGAAGTGGACTGAGAGACTAAAAAGAGTCCTCAGGAGCTGAGGATGAACAGTGCCTCAGAACTGCAAAGCTGAGTTATTAAACAAAATTGACAGGTAACTGATGGTGTATTTTCCATAGTTAAGGGGAAGAAATTCCCCATAACTATGATGATATATTAGATCATAAAGAAACATAAATATTTAAAGAGAGAATGAAATTCATTCATCTTTCAGAATAGTACCCAGGAGCAAAGGGTATACTAAATCAGCATAGCAACAGTTCTACTTGGAGGTGGAGAAAGGGTGCTACAAGGTGCCCTAAGGAGAAAATAGAAAAATGCCTTGAACTATACAATTAGGATGAGCTTCCATGCTAAACACTGACACACTGAAATGAACATGTAATCCAAGTGGGATAAATAATTTATCAGTGCTTATTGAGGCCCCGGGAAAATGAGAGCTTGATCTTTATCATCACAAATTAAAATAGCAGCCACGGCTTCAGGGGCCCCACATTTTATACGAGATGGCACTCTACTTGACTGCTGAGACAGGACCAGTGGAATACACATTTGACTTAGACTTTTTCTGGTTCTTGACTTGTAGAGCAAGTTTCTTCACAGCTGGCGATATATTCAGAGTCCAATTGCTAGACATGGACCAAATATCCCATTCCAGTAACCAGGGATCCGTGTCCCCCCTTAGGGGTGGAACGTTCTGTGCGGAGGTGGTTCCTCCCTGCTGTTTTTCTCTCGCTTTGCTGAGTGCCTTTGGGCAGAGTTTCCAAGTTTAATGAGCGGAGAGGGAGACAGTGCAAAGATAGAAAAGCGACGTCGTATAGACGGGTCTCACAGTCTGTAATATGACAACGTTTGCATTTTGCTTGGGTCCAGGCACATTATTTTTTCATATCTTCCTCATTTCTCCTTTATCCACAGACCTTTCTTCTTTACTTTTTCCCTTATTTTATTTTAATGGTATTGCACTGCAACTTTTTCTCCCCAGTGATTCTCTCTGAAAACATTCGTAACAGTAAGCATATGAAGGACATTTTGGTAAACTGGGCAAATCTTCTTTTTCAAGTGTAAAAATAAAGTTTGTTTTTCTGTGATTGGATATTAATACATGTGTCATAGCTGTCCCTGTGGTTCAGCTAGTAAAAAATCCACCTGCAATGCGGGAGACCTGGGTTCGATCCCTGAGCTGGGAAGATCCCATGGAGAAGGGACAGGCTACCCACTCTAGTATTCTGGCCTGGAGAATTCCAGGACTATACAGTCCATGGGGTTGCAAAGAGTCAGACATGACTGAGTGAGTTTCACATAGGATACACAGATTATACAGAAAGATTAAGCTGAAAAAAATTACTCATATAATTCCATCACCACATTTAGCATTTCCTTCTAGATTTCTCCCCCTACACGTACCATTTCTTTCTTACAGCTGAAAACTTTAGGGTGACACATTATTGGACACTTGGGTTGTTTCCATTTTAAAAAAACTTTCTTTCCTGAGTTCGGATTTCTAAAACAGAATTAGTCAAAAGATAAGTATATATATTTTTAGGAATTTGGCAATGCTGCCAAATTGCTTTCTAAAAAAGTTGTATCAATATCTTCCTACCAATAGCATATGACAGCCCCTAGCTCCTCATTTCCTTTTCATTTACATGAGGTTGGACAATTTTTTACCTACATATATATTTTTAATGTGCGTGCATGCATGCTAAGCTGCTTCAGTCGTATCCGACTCTAGGTGACCCTATGGACTGTAGCCCGCTAGGCTCCTCTGCCCACGAGATTCTCAAGGCAAGAATACTGGAGTGGGATGCCATGCACTCCACCACTGGGAAAGCCCTTTTAAAGTACATGGGTATGTATATATGTATAAGCAAACTGTTGGTGTCTTTGTATCTTTTGAGTATTAGTGCTTTTCTTACTTTTCTTTAAGAGTGCTTCCTATTTTCACAGACATGAAGCAAGGAGAGTTCTAGTCTCTTATCCCTGGCTCTCCTTCCCACTTCACCAAACTCAAAGTTATCACTGTATCTCTGAGAGCTTCTGGAAAGAGTTTCCATTCTCTTCTTTGTCAAGGGAGGGAAGAAAGCCCGAATAGGACCAGTTACTCTCAACCCAGTGACCCCTCATCCCTGTTCTTGCAGGCAGTCCATAACTTTTGGGTGTGGGGGTGAAAGGAAGGCACCACCTGGGGGCCTGCCCACAGTCTCTGGAGAAAGCTCTGTCCTCTGCCTCCCTCCACTGCTGGGGTTCAGATTCCTGGATCTCCAAATGGAGACTATATTTTCCACAGATACACAGCTGTGTCTCAGACTGGGTTTTACAATCCATCATGATTACTGTAGTAGTTAACAGTGATGTCAAAATTTTTGTTACATTAACACATTCAACCCTTTGAAGTAGCTCCTACAATCACCCACATTTTATAAGTGAACAAACTGAACTATAGAGAGTGTGGGTGATGTGTCCAGGGCCTCAAAATGAAGGACCCTGAACCCTACACCTGCTCCAAAGTCACCCCTAATACAGAAACTATAAAAAGCAAAAGTACTAATTGCACAGGATACTTGTTGAGCTTATTCATTTTTAGTCATGATTTAGGAAAAATGAATTAAATAAAATTCGCATACTAACTCAACCCTCTGCCTTCCATTGTAATGCAACAAAGTAATACTGTGACAATTCAAAATTCATTTATACATTTCCCAGTAATATTTGAATAACACTGGATTTGATCTGGGAATTCAGTACTCTAAACCAAATAATGAAGTCATGTTGTATATTCAGCATTCAAGAGTCACAGGAAAGACTTCTGGCTTTTCATTGTGAAGACTTTCTCATGTAGTCCTTTCTCCCATAATGAGAGTATTAATGTCAATAAAAGAATTAGGCTCTGGAGCTGACTTCTTAAATGTAAGTTTCTAAGAAGAAAAATTTACCTGAATATAATTTAGTAATGACTGTAGCTCCCAAAATTCTTTTTAGCCAATACTTGCAGCATTACGAGCAATTTAATAAAAAACAAGTAGTTGATAGGCCACTAAATTTTCAGGTAAAATATTCAACTACTGTTTTCTCTGCTCACTCAATGGTATATAAGGTAATAAGCAGGGAAATAGGAAGAGAAAAGAAAAGAACTGAATAATCCATAAACTAGATAATCATCTCATAAATAATTGAGAGGCAGTTATAGCAGAAAGACCTGGAGAAGTAACTACTCAAGAGATCAACTAAGCATAGATTCTGGTTAAGTTTTTAATTTCTTCCTAACTAGTTATGAGAACCTGTATAACTGCTATCAGCTTTTGAACCTCTGCCTCCGGCATGAAAAACAAAGAGGTTACAGAAGATGCTATTCAAGCACTGGTATTTTTGGATTTTAAAACCTTCACAACTAAAGCCTTTGACTATGTGGATCACAACAAACTGTAGAAAACTCTTCAAGAGATGAGAATATCAGATCACCTTACCTGCCTCCTGCGAAACCTAAATGCAGGTCAAGGAGCAACAGTTAGAACTGGACATGGAACAATGGATTGGTTCAAGATTGGGAAAGGAGTACATCAAGGTTGTATATTGTCACCCTGCTTATTTAACTTATATGCAGAGTACATGGGAAATGCCGGGCTGGATGAAGCACAAGCTGGAATCAAGATTGCTGGGAGAAATATCAATAACCTCAGATATGCAGATGACATCACTCTTATGGCAGAAAGCAAAGAGGAACTAAAGAGCCTATTGATGAAGGTGAAAGAGGAGAGTGAAAAAGCTGGCTTAAAACTCAACATTCAAAAAACTAAGATCATGGCATCCAGTTCCATCACTTCATGGCAAATAGATGGGGAAACAAAGGAAATAGTGACAGACTTTACTTTCTTGGGCTCCAAAATCACTGCAGATGGTGACTACAGCCATGAAATTAAAAGACGCTTGCTCCTTGGAGGAAAACCTAGACAGCATATTAAAAAGCAGAGACATTCCTTTGCCGACAAAGGTCTGTCTAGTCAAAGCTATAGTTTTTCCAGTAGTCATGTATGGATGTGAGAGTTGGAGCATAAAGAAGGCTGAGAGTCAAAGAATTGATGCTTTTGAACTGTGGTGCTGGAGAAGACTCTTGAGAGCCCTTGGATTGCAAGGAGATCTAACCAGTCAATCCTAAAGGAAATGAACCCTGAACATTCTCTGGATGATCTGATGCTGAAGTTGAAATTCCAATACTTTGTCCACCCAATACAAAGAGCTGACTCATTAGAAAAGACCCTGATGCCGGGAAAGATTGAAGGCAGGAGGAGAAGGGGACGACAGAGGATGAGATGGTTGGATGGCATCACCGACTCAATGGACATGAGTTTGAGCAAGCTCTGGGAGATGGTGAAGGACAGGGAAGCCTGGTGTGCTGCAGTCCGTGGGGTCACAGAGACGGACACGACTGAGCGACTGAACAACAACAGCAGCATTGGCTGCTTAGTCCTTTAAAATCATGGGCTTCCGGGACTTCTCTGTTGGAATGCAGGGGTACTGGGTTCAATCCCTGGTCAGGGAATTATTTATAGATTCCCACATGTGACAACTAAGAGTTTTTGTGCCTCAACTAAAAGATCCTGCATGCTGCAACAAAGATCAAAGATCTCATGTGCAGCAACCAAGACCTGGCACAGCCAGATAAATAAATAATAAACACTGAAAAAAATCACGCTGGGCCTCCATTAGAATTAGCTGATGCTGATTTTCCCTAAGCTTTGGGAAGCAAGATGCAGTACTGATTGATTTGAAAACATTCTGAACACGTGTAAACTTAGCTCAGATGTACTTTCCAGACCAATAATAAAATGGATGGTAATTCTGTGTGTCAGAAAAAGAAATTACTTTATTAAAAATATAAATATAATTGCTCTCATTTGTCTTCCCCTTCAAAGAGCTCAGAGTTTATTACAGACAGGATTGAAAGTTCTAATTTGAAAGAGCTGAAGTTATTTCCATTTCAGGAATGAGAAAACTAAGGTAAAGAAAAGCTAAATAATTTTCTGAGAGTTTGTGGCAGAATTACATTTGTATTCTACATGGGGATAGTTATTAACACTCCTTACAACAAGTTGTGCAGTTTTTGTTCTGACCAGGATAATCCAGAAGAGAAGTAAAGAATGGTCTTTAGGAAAAAAACCATGCAGAACTTCCTTCAGTTGGTGGCAGCTGAAAACATTTCAAGAGGTGGAGAGCCTGGAGGTCACTGCTACAAGGCTTGCAGCAACTGGATGCGACATCCACCTACACTTTCTTTATATAATGTGGTACATATACCACAGACTCCATCAACGGCACTTATGCTTAAGTGATGGTTATCCATTGGTCCCTTTCTGATAACCAGTAATGGTGGGGGGGCTGTCTCCCCAGGGGAGATGTTAAACCTTAAAGTCATCTGTGTTCATTCCTCTCAGTAACAGACCCTGATATTTTTGATAGCAGTGGCCAGCGCCTTGCTTTATTTCTCTTCAAAAATTACAACTACTCAGAGGAACTTCTCTGAGATCCAGCCCTTTTGAGATGAGGACCCTCTCCCAGGCTCAGTTACAGTTGCCGAAACGGGAAGAAAATGTCTTTTTGTTCCTTTAGTTGGAAGTTTTGCTCCCCACCTTTGGAACACATTCTAAATTATAAATATCTATGGTTAAAATTTCTTCCTCAGCGACTTAAGGATTCACGTGTCACCCTCTGCTGCATCAGATAATTTTTTAAATTAAGTTTTCTGCAACAGGGCTGGGAGAAGATCTGCATTTTTAAATTCAGTACAATTAAAACTGTGTCTCTTTGGTCTGGCACTGCCTTTGGTCAAACCCCACTGGTATGAATAATTATTCAGTCCATTAAGAAGTCTGCTCGACTCCTTCTCCCATTTTGAAGGTTTTAATAAATATTGATCAGGCACATTTCTGTTTGCACTTGCCAAAGCAATTCTGATGGGTTCATCTTCTGATGTTATCAAATAATGAAATATGAAAGAGTGAATAGAATTACCCTCTTGTTCTGTGATTTTTTATTTAGGTCCTTCATTTTACTTTCATAATTGTGTTTGTCTCATACGCCTGTAAATGCTCTTTTGATTATCAAAAGGTGAGTTCAGGTTAAGGTGAGTATGCTGTGCTATCATGTAAGAGACTTTTTTCCATTAAAAAAGTATAATTCATTGAATATCACTTTAGAAAGTCTTTTCCATTAAAAAAATGATCTAATATCATGGGTTGATAAGAGGACATAGTATTATGCACTTTGGTGGCCTCAACACTATAAATTGTTTACCAATTAGCACAAGGTCTTTGTATTGGATATTGTCTATATTTCTCAGATTAGCAATCTGGGAGACAACTGCTGAGATATGCTGAATAAAAATAATTCCAAAGCCCTATGGCTTTTTCAGTTTTAAGTAATGAAATGGAATGATCAACTTTACAATAAATAATCCAAAGGATTTCTTCAAATGAAAACCTAATATTATTATTACTAATGCTTAGGAAGCTCTAATAACATTTTAAATGCTAATATACAAAGGTATAGTCCTTGGCTTCAAGAAGCTTTTTTAAAAATCTACACTTAAAAAAAAAAATCCAATCTAGGCCTAGATCAAAGATCTCTAAGACACCAGGGAAATGTTTTAATAATCAACTACTCTCTTTCAGATCATGAGAAAAAGAGTTGAGGGGCCCTAGACAAGGTACAGAAACCAAGGTTTCTGCTTCAGGTGATGAAATGGAGAAGTGAAGGGGTAACAGGTGTTGGGTTTTTGTTTTTATAACATGGAGATTCTTCTCTACCTGTAGTGCTTGGGGAGAAAGGTCCGTGAGGATAGGCATAGAATGCATGGTTTGATGGGAGAACATGTTCATTAGAATATTAAGCCAATGAGACCAGGATGATGGATTGACTCTGGTAGGTGCCAGTTAGTTGCATCCAACCGACTCTGCCCCAGCCAGCTACCTCATCAGTATGTTAAGACAAAACTTCGACAAGGTTGAATGGACAGTTCAAGCAAGCTATTATTCCTGCTGGGGGCTTAAGATGCAAAAACTGGTATTCAGCCAACAGTTGGCAGAGTTACTCAAACACTGACTCCTTCCTTACCTTTCAGTCCTAGTCAAGGACCCTTGCATGCTTTTCAATAGTGTTTAGGAAATTTCTCTACTTTGCCAAGACAAAAGACTGTATCTTTTAGGAATGAAGGGCCAGAAAGGAAAATAGTATGGGCAGAGAGACCAAAAAGCAATGGCACCCCACTCCAGTACTCTTGCCTGGAAAATCCCATGGATGGAGGAGCCTGGAAGGCTGCAGTCCATGGGGTCGCTGAGGGTCGGACACGACTGAGCGACTTCACTTTCACTTTTCACTTTCATGCATTGGAGAAGGAAACGGCAACCCACTCCAGTGTTCTTGCCTGGAGAATCCCAGGGACGGGTATGGGGTTGCACAGAGTTGGACAAGACTGAAGTGACTTAGCAGCAGCAGCAGAGACCAAAAAATCCAGGGATTATTTGTAAAGTATGAGCATACGGAAATCAGCAGGTCCCAAGGGCAAAAATTCAAGGGTGTGTTTACTAAACCCTTAGATTATTTATGAAAGACAGAGGGGGAAAAAAACAAACAAACAACAACTAAATAAGCCAAAGCTACAAACTGGGTTACCTGAGATTCCAGGATACATGACTCAGAATGGATGTCAATTAGAAAAATAATTGATGAAATCAGAAGGAGCTAATGGAAATGTGTACAATATCCAGCAGGGTTTAATTAAAGATCCAAATATTCTGACAAACGTGATGGATAGCTTTGGATAGCAATACGAATTTGGTGGATGTAAAGACCACTGTGGCTGATATATATTTGGATGTCAGTGAGCCATTTTATACAGTGCCTCTCAAAAAATACAACTAGCAAAATGAATTTATTCTGAATGGCTACCCCGATAGGACACAGACTGAAAAATAAACAAAGGGTAATGACGAAGGCAAATCAAATTCAGAAGTGAAAGCATCTGCCGAATGCTAAGGACACTTCCTTCTAACCCATCTCAACTAACACTTTAACTAATGTGCAAGAACATATAAAAACAGTGTGGAAAAGGTCAAACGCTACCAAATGGGGAAAGGCTGGGAACAGCAACAAACTAATAGAAATAATGTAAAGGAAACCAGAGAATTTAGAATCATGGGTGGCAAATAATGGAATGAGATTTTTTTTTAGAAAAACCCAGGCATTATCTGTCTAGAAGAAATTCTGATCTCCTATAGTGGGGATTCCCAGGTGGCACAGTGGTTAAAAAAAAATCCACCTGCCAATGCAGGAGACATAGGAGATGCTGGTTTGATCTCTGGATCAGGAAGATCCCCTGGAGGAGGAAAATGGCAATCCACTCCAGTATTCTTGCCTGGAGAATCCCATGGACAGAGGAGCCTGGCGGGCTAAAGTCCATGGGGTCGCGAGGAGTTGGACACAACTTAGCTACTAAACAACAACAACATACTCAATAGCTGGGAGAAACTTTAGAACAGCACTAGTTAAAAAAAAAAAAAAAAAGGTCCATGAGGGTGTGTTGGGTTAAGGGCATTAAATCAGGGCATTTTTTTTCTTTAACTTACTATTAAAAAAGTGCCAGTTATAGGACAAGAAGGTGATGATAACCTGTCTTCACTGAACTTCACAGTTTTATACTGCTTTATGCTACAAGCCAATTGAAATAAAATAAGAAAAGAGCATCAAACAGGATTAAAGGGGCAGAAGGCCAGAGGAAAACAGAAGATTCAAAGAAATTTAGTCCAATTTTTGCTCAAATGTCAGCTTATCAATAAGTGAGGTTTCTCCTGACCACCTTAACCTAAATGATACCTGCCCCATCCTCATTAAGCTTTATCCTTTTACTGAGCTTGTTTTCCTTTTAGCTTTCATCCTCATCAAAAATATGTGTCTTTTCCAAGATATATTTTAATATGTGTTATATATTTTAAAAATATGTGTGTGCGCGTACACACAATTAGACACAGCATAATACAGTGGTTAAGACCATGGACTCAGGAGTCAGGAACCTGGGTTCAAATCTCAATTCTGCCTCTTGTTCTTGGGCAATTTATGACTCTCTCTGGGCCTTATTTTCTTCATCTGAGAAAGGCACAAGTAAATGAGGTTGTTAGAAGGATCAAATGATGAAGAACAGTGGCTGGAACAGAGTTGTCTAAGTATTGATTACATAAATGTCTGTCTCCCATCCTCAAATGCAGGCTGTACGAAAGCAGAGTTGAATTCTGTACCATTTGTTGTTACCCATCCGGGCTGAGTACAGGGCAGCTAACGAGTGGTGAATAAAGGAAAAGGAAAGGATGAATGAGAGAGTCGACAGTCGGTAAACTTCATTAAGTGACAGAACAGAAGATAAAAGAACACTCGGTGATTCTTTGACCCCTGCCGGTGGGTGGGGGAAGCATGAATAAGACAGGTGGCTCTGTGTAAGAGGGTAAATTCTAGGGTGCTGATGTGGATGTCTCAGATAAATGGTTGCAAATGAAAAAGGGGAGGGCACGGAGGGAAGATGTGTTTGTGATGTGCAATCCTCTCAACTTTTCTTTCATTCTTTGGCAGAATTAGACATCAGTCTCATATATTTACTTAATCTGTTTGACCTCAGCAACTTCTTAGCCTATTCGAACTTCAGTTTCTTCAATTATGCAATGAGGTAGGATAATATAACGTCTCATGGGAGATTTGAGGATTAAATCAAATGACATGGTAGGACACCCACTATATAAAAATGGTAACGAAACACACACACAAATAAAAAACCACAGCTAACTTTTACTGTACTGGCCACACATATATTATCTCTCTGGATCCTACTTTATCATAACTGTTTAAGGCATCATACTGAAATGATTTCTTACTAATCTTTCCCCTTGCAACTCTAGGCTCAAAAGATGGGTTTCTTTTCTAGCCTTCCCTGCTCCTTTCTTTCTAAGATTGGTTTTATGCCTTTAATTCCCGTCGCTCCCAATGCCTTTAGGATCCTGCTGGGGTTTTGTTTTGCTGTTTTGTTTTGAACTCTTGTATCTACTATCTATCCCTTTCATGGGTTCTTTCACGTCTGCTTCAAGCATCCCTGTTCCTCCTATTTTGAAAAAACAAACCAAACAACAAACTCCAAGCCCTTCACGCAATCCTGTGTCTACTCTGTGTCTCATCGCCATCTCTTTTCTCCCTTTTACTGTCAAATTTCTCAAAAAAAAAAAAAAAAAAAATCATTTGTATTCACTATCCTTCAAAGGCCTCCATTTTGTCTGAAACTAAAAGGTCACTGATGACATCCTAGTGGACAAACACAGTGGTCTTTCCCCTCGACAGCTTCCATCTTTGAGCCACATCGTCAAGCTCTTCTCCCAGCAACTCGAGTCCCTTCTTTCCTTTATCGGCTCCTATTCCGTCTGCCCACTGCAGGCCTTCCTCCCAGTCAGGCACTTGCCCTTTGCTCTTTCTCTGGCTGCAAAAGTCTTATCTGTACATGAGATGGTCTCTTCTCATGATCTGGTCTTTGAAATAGATCAGAACTGCATTTTCAGACATGATGACGACTGGGTTTTAGAAAGACCTCTCAAGGTGGAGGTCAGATGGTCTGCAGGTGGAGGTCAGATGGTCTGAGAAGCCAGAGAATCTTCAGGCTGTGGGGCCACCCAGCTTCTCCTTGCTTTGCTCAGATCTCCTCTATTAGGCCATATCCATCTTCTAGGTTTTCTCATAACTCTTGTTCCCAAGCTTGTAATGGAATAAAATCAGCCTCAAAGAGAGAGAAGGGCACCAATACCTTGATAGAAAAGCCAGGAAAATTTAGGTCCTCACAGCTAGTAGCTTTTTGTTCAGGTCACCATTGGAATCAACTATTATTGTACCCACTATGGACTGGGATGAGGTGGACAGGAAAGGGAAGGCTGGCAGTAAGGATAGGAGAAATCTGGAGGGATACCTTTCACCAGAAGCTTCTGTGATATTTCCTGCCCCATTGGTAAATAAGGATGTCACAGCCATGGGGGTGGGGGGTGGTGGGGGGAATTCGAGGAAGCAAAAAAGGCAGGCATCCCACATCTGCCACTCCCTGTGTGGATGAGGAATTAAGGAGGTGAATAATCAAGAAGCAGGATTTGGCCCCAAAGCCGAGATGCATATGAAAGGAATGAACTCAGTGAGCCCGCACGCTTACACTTCCCATACCTAGACCAGCACTAAATTCCTTAAATTGAGATATATGGTTCTCCTTAATGAACAATAATCTCTGGATATTCAGATTACCTGCTCTTTGCGGAAAAATGATGTAGACTGACTCCTCCCTCAGCCTCCTTAGAAACAGTTCTCTCAGGGGCCCCTGAGATGCCATCTCCTGCACTCGAAGTCCCAATAATCCCAGAGAATAAACATAACTCTCAATTTTGAGGCTGTGCATATACATATATCCTTAGTTGACACTACTTTCTACTTTCTATATATATATTTAGTTGACACCGCTGGTCTGGTTGAGGGAGCTCAATGTGAGGGAGGGAAGATTTAAGATGCTTGTAATTATATATAAAATTATAAATCAGGAGGCGAGTAACTATCTTGTTTATTATCTTGACAGCCACATACAACAGGCTTAATGACCTTAGTTTGGCAGGTAAATAGAGGCCCTGAGAGGAAGGCCAAGCGCCTCTCGTGGCTGACACTGGATTCAGACCCTGGCCCTTTGGGTGCTCTGCGCTGGCGCTGGGAGGGGCCTGTTACGTGGCGAGGGCTGGCACCAGCTTCTTAGAACTGGAGTTTGAGTTCCCAGAGGATGTCTGAGGGAAATGAGACATAACAGGATAAAATTAACCACAGGAAAACTAATTTTTAGAGTTAGCAGAGAAAATCAGGCATTGAGGGATGGAATGGCAATTTTTTTAAACTGACCCTTTCCATATAAAAAGACTAATAGTGAGGCTGCTCAACGATGCCTTTCTCCTAAGTCTGTATAAAGAGAAAAGGGCCTTTGATGGGGAATATATATATAGCATTTGCATTCTTTTTTTAGGGAGAAAAAGTATCAGATTTGAGAAACCTCCCAGAAAGGGCAACGTTATAACAGAAAGGTCTTTGAGTACGCTTAATACCTCTATTTAAATGCTAATGCTAACCTATAGCTCTGGACCACACAGAAACTAAAGTTTTCAAAGAGCAGAAAGTGAATTTAAAATGAAAACTTAATTTCTGGAATAAAAGGTCTTATTTTTCTTATTTCTGCAGAGAGGCTAACACAGAGAATTTCATGAGAGGAATACATTTTTGCTCAGAGTAAAAACCAGAGGGTGACACGGCAGGGGAGTTTGAGGGCAGAGTAGGGGCTGCCCTCGTGGCAAGCAGGAGTCACCGCTCAAAAGACCTGCCTTTGGAGGTCAGCGCTGGTCACAAACTGTACCTGCCTGGAAGGGAAGGCTTTTTTCCCCTCTGCCATAGTGGTCCACGCTGAGGGAGTGCTATGTTTGGAAGGAGAGCTGCCTGGGGTCAGGAGCACACAGTGCGCAGTCAGGGGCTCTGGGAAGGCTGGGTGTTGCTTTACTTCCCTTGGCACCAGGGGTAATGAACGCAGTGACTGAGGCCCCTGAGTGCTAGGGAAACGTCCATCCTGAAATCAGAGTTCATGGAGGCTGGGACACCCACTTGTGCAGGGAATCAAATTCAGAAAAATCAAACCAAACGAAATTAGGAAATACCTGTGCTGGGGGTAATGACTAAGAAGGGGACACAAGGAAGTTTCTGGGTGGATTCTGATATTCTCTGTTTTTATCTGGGTGATGGTTATCTTTAGCTGAGTGTATTCACTTTGAAAAAAGTAATCAAGGGGCGAGGACCTCCCTGGTCGTCCAGTGGCTAAGACTCCAAGCACCCACCCAATGCAGGGAGCCTGGGCACCATCTCTGGTCAGGGAACTAGATCCCACACACCCCAACTAAAAGATTCCATGTGCTACAACTAAGACCCAGCGCAGCCAAACAAGCAAGTAAATCAAAGTGAATATGAAAAAACTAATCAAGCTGTATAGTTAAGATTTGTATAGTTTCCGGTATGTATATTATACTTCAATAAAAACACATTACCTTCCTTTTCCCACTTCCCTTCCTACTCTGAATAAAAAAGAGAGAGAGAGCAGGCAACACGCTAAGCGTTGGGGTGGGTACCTGGATTTTTAAATTCAGTTTCATATTCTAACATTAAGACAACTGCTAACTCAATGAACCTTGAAAACATACTAACTAAAAGGAGCTCATCACAAAAGATCACATGCTGTTATTTACATGCTATACCCAGAACAGGCAAATCCATAGAGACAAAGTAGACAAGTGGTTGTTGGGGGCGGGGGGTGGAGGGATGAGGAGTGACTGCTAGTGGCTACTGGGTTTCTTTTGGGGGGTAATAAAAAACACTGTAAAAATAGCTAGTGATGATGGCTATGCAACTCTACCGACTACACAAAGAAAAGCGAATTGCACACTTTCAAAGGGTTAATGTTTATGGTATGTAAATTATATCTCAATAAAGCTGTTATAAAAATGCTAATTTTATGAACTAGAACTCCATCTTAACCATACAGAAGACGTATACCCACAGCCAATACTGTTGTGAAGACTGATCCATTAATCAAGACATTTGCTGCAGTTCCATGTTCTTCTGTGGCATTTGCAGAAAAGATTCTGTAAGCTGACAGATACAGAAATATTTTCACCAGCTCACATTTCACTGAGTGCCCTGAATGAACTAAAGCCATTTCTCAGGGTTCTACATTTTTGTAGGTTCTGTGACTTTCCAGCATCTTTGCACCAAATGCCTTTGAACTCCCTCCATCCTTATACTCTATTCTCAGGAAAAATTTATGACAACTCATGAAGAATAACTTCCACTAGGAAAACAGGATAAGACTGGGAATAATTCTAGGTATATGATTACAGAGTAACAGAAATATAATTGAGTTGAAGATCCACCAATGATTATACTGATTTTTTATTAAGGCGAACAAAGACCATTTATTACTATTTAACCCTTGGTGTGCATGCTAAGTCATGTCTGTCTCTGTGACCCCATAGATGTTAGCCTGCCAGGCTCCTCTATCCATGGAATTTTCCAGGCAAGAATACTGGAGTGGGCTGCCATTTCCTACTTCAGGGGATCTTCTTGACCAAGGGATCGAACCTGCATCTCTCACGTCTCTAACACTGGCAGGTGGATTCTTGACTACTGGCACCGCTAAATGCTTTAAAGTTCACCTGATATCATCCTCACAATTGAGCATCACAAAGGCTAAATACCTAAGGTTGGCAGGCTGGTTAACAATAGCCAGATCCCTACCCTACCTCCCCCAGATCATTCCAGAAAAACTCTGATTTGAGCCATGAGAAAACAATTCCCACCCAGAGTCAAGTCCGGGGAGACAAAAGTGTTTACTCATAATCAAGAGACTCATCAGCGTCATATATATGACAGCACTGTAAAGGGCTAATGCAAATATACACGTGGCAAGACTACATGAATATTATTTCAAACTGGGTATCAGATGGGGGAGAAATGAGAAGCTGAGGTGTACTCACAGAAGCTGACTGCTCTATGAAATAAAACTCATGTTTTATGGAAAGACAGGACACATTTTAACAAAAAAATTCTCTACCTTTTGGTTTCCTTTCTCTCCCCCACTGTGCATTATAGGTCTGTATTATGCGTCAACCAGATTGCGGCCATCAGGCAGGAATACCTGCTCAACCACAAAGAGCAACATTCTTGTAGCATCAACAAGACAATCCATTAAAAGATAACATTCCTTCTTGAGCTTGCACAGGGTCACATGACCCACTATGACGACACTTAAATTTGGGTTATGTAAACTTCAATAGTACATGATGTATAGCCCTCTGTTTCAAGAAACCTTACATGACTGTACCTTGACTTTTAATGGGTGCAACAGTTCTTAGAGCTTTCTGAGATGCTCTCTGCCAATTATAATCCTTAAATTTGGCTTAAATAAAAACTTCTGTCTCTTTTTTAGATCTACAGATTCATTTTTCATCTACAGCTCAAAGTGTGACTGTTGTACTACATTATGCTAAATTAAAATGAAAGTTGAGACTTCTCATAATCATCTGCTCTTTCACACAGCGGACCTTCAGATCTTTATTCCTGGTAGCTAGTGATTCTTTAGGGTTGAACTGAGACTGTAACTACAGGAAGGTTTAGTGTGGGATGGGTATAGATTTTACAGAAAAATATGCTGATCCGTGGTGAGAAAAGTTATTTTAAAAAACAGCAAAAATAACCTGGGCTCCTGAACCCAATTTTCCACAAATACTGCAGAAGAAGGTAGTAGGAAAGAGTGAGAGAGCTTATTCTATTTCCTCAGACCTGCTACCTTCAGAATTAGCATCTCATAATTTCCAGGCTTTCAAAAGTCTAATGAACTTCCATAGTGCTTCATATATAGTCTAGTGGAGCTCTGCTGGCAAGCAGGATGGGGCTTATGATAGTTCTCCTGTGGCCCCAGGGAAATGCTGCTCTTGAGACCTGGGATCAGGAAACGGGAAGAAACTGGTAGAGGGGAATTAAATCAAATCCCCCTAAAATGGAAACAGTGACAGGCTTTATTTCCTTGGGCTCCAAAATCACTGTGGATGGTGACTGCAGCCATGAAATTAAAAGACGCTTGCTCCCTGGAAAAAAAGCTAGGGCAAAGTTAGCATATTAAAAAGCAGAGATACCATCACTTTGCCAACAAAGGTCCATCTAGTCAAAGATAGGGTTTTTCCTGTAGTCATGTATGGATGTGAGAGTTGGACCATAAATAAGGCTGAACACCAAAGAATTGATGCTTTTGAACTGTGGTGCTAGAGGTCTCTTGAGAGCCCCTTGGACAGCAAGGAGATTAAATCAATCAATCCTAAAGGAAATCAGTACTGAATATTCATTGGAAGGACTGACGCTGAAGCTGAAGTTCCGATATTGTGGTCACCTGATACGATAAGCCAACTCACTGGAAAAGACCCTGATGCTGGGAAAGATTGCGGGCAGAAGGAGAAGGGGGTGACAAAGGATGAGATGGTTGGATGGCATCATCGACTCAATGGACACGAATTTGAGCAAACTCCGGGAGATAGTGAAGGACAGGGAAGCCTGGTGCACTGCAGTCCATGGGGTGGCAAAGAGTCAGACACGATTTAGTGGCTGAACAACAACAACAAATCTGTAGCTTCTTCATGTACCTTAGTTCATACACCTATTATAGTTCAAAATCAAAGAATGTCACAGTCTAAGGTCATGCTGGGAGACGCTGCACATTCCTTCTGGGCAAGGAAGGAACTGCTGTGCCTGGAGCTGCCTGGAAGTCCCCAAGCAGGTAGCTGGGGGTGTCCCTCCTACTCAAGGCTTATACTTCTGTTGAGAATCTGCTTTACTGGCAAACATTTCTAATGTTTTGTAAGAGAAACATTTCAAGTGTGGTGGTGAAACAAACATTGGTTTGTGACCCAAATGTTCCTGCAAATGTTTTCTCAGACTAGGGGGTGCAAATGTTTACAAACCATTTGGGCAGGGAAACTGAAGTGACGTGTTCCAGAAATAGTTGCTTGGGGAGAAAAAAAAAAATCCCAGTGCTACCAAGTGCTGCTAGGATGTCACTAAGAAGATGCCCACATGTTCTTTGATACCACGTGATGGTGCAGGCTGAGCTCAGAAGCACCTACTCCAATTCTGGCCCTGCCTCTAGTTCAGTGACAATGATCGTACCACTCCAGACCACTGTACCTCAGTTTCTGTATCTGGAAAAGTAAAGGGGATTAAAACTAGAATGAATGACAGTTAAAAACCATTTGGACCCATGAGGCAGACTGAAGTAGGCAGGAGGGGCATCATTATTAGTATTATTTCCATTTTCCAGGAAAAGAGACTTAGAGAGATTAGGTTTAGGTCACACAGCTAATCAACAGCAGAGCTTTCAATCTGTTCTCCCAAGCCCAAGGCCTGGAACTTTTCAATTACACCACATAGACTCTCAACAGTTTTTCTGGCTGGCTGGCTTCCTTGGTGCCTATGTACTGAACAACAATGTGCCCGGTCATAGATGGCCTACATTTGTTATTTGTCCTTCCATTTTCTTGCCTTTTTTTTTTTTAACCACACATTGTGTCACTCAGTCTGCACTGAAAAAAAAAAAAACAAAACAACTGTGCTTTTTGACAAGAGCACTAAGCACCCTGGGAATATAGTAGATGCGGCTTTATTTCAGTGCATAATCAATGGAAAGTAATAGTGGCTTCATTGTAATAAAAGGCTTTATTGTGCTTTGTAATGAAGACACAAAGCACTTAGTTGAAATCAGTCTTTTAAATAATCTGCTTTATATTCTATAGCGGAGTCGCAGATACAAGGGAATTCAAAGTGATTTCTACAAAATGACTGACTCAAAGAAGCCACACTCAGAACCTCAGGCTTGCCCAGGTACTCTCTCTCGGGTCACAGTTTCTTATCTTCTCCCTTTTCCTACTGTGTTCATGGCCGGCATGCTCTGAGCTTTCTGTGTTTATCCTGCTCGTGAGGACTGGGAGATTTCCCCATAAAAGCCATTACATACTGTATGATCTCAATCAGGATGTAAAAATCCTGTACCACCTACTTCTATACACACACACACACGCACTCCAGAATACAAGACATTTAGTTCAGTGGGAGGAGAGCATTTTAAAGTCTTTAAATACAGATTATAACTGTTGTTGGACTGCACAAAGATATAGAGTAATTAAAAAGCTCTTCAAAAATGGAATAAGTCCATTAAATCCAGTTAAATAATTTTTCAGAAACACTGCAAGAAACACTTCTTGCTGTTTCATTCTTTCACAACGAACTGAAGGAAGAATATCTCATTTTCCAAATGGAACTTTATGGAGTTTTCAATAAGACCCCTCAGCACTTATCTAAATCTTTAATTAGTTCTATAATATACTGATGATATCAAGCCTAATTAAATTTATATAGATAAGGAGCAATGAAATTCTAACCAAGTGAGCTGGAAAGCATATATTAAATAGTAAATTTAATGGTTCAAGCTGATAACTACAATTTTATATCAAAAAATTAAATTCAATTTACTTGTTGTATTCAAATTGATTTTGAGTGTGCAAATTATTGGAAAAATCTCATGACGATATCAGTAAAATTGCTAATCCAGCCTGTTTTAATATCAGTTATTAATGTCTGCATTTGCAAATAAGCCACACACATTTACATTTTTACTGCATATAGTAAAAAATTATCTAAACCTTATGTCATTTTATTAAGAATACTAAGTGATTCTTCTTTTGGCTTCATGCATAAATTAAGGAGGCAAAGAAATGACTACTGGGTCTAAAGAAGAGAGAGTCAGCAATTTAATATATAGCAAGGCAAAGATGACATATATATTTTGCTGACTAAAGCAGTTTATGCTACCCTTTAGGAACAGCAATTACAATGGTTAAATTCTTCCTTATTTGGGATCAACTGGAATAGAACTGTACACAACATCTGATGCCATAATCACAGGGAGAGAAGGGTGCATACAAATTTAGTGGTGTTTTCTATCAGTTGGGAGATGGGAAATGCCTTCTTACATTTCTCAGAGGGTAATGGTATACACCAGCTGACTTCATTTCACAGTTCAGTCAAGGAATATACTTGGGAAGCTGTGTTAAATATTCACTTGCCTACTCAAAGACAAGGCCCAATTACCTACACCATATAAGCTCATTGATGACAGTACCATTCCTGGTTTCTGTGGGTGACTGGTTACCCCTTAGAATCATCAGCATTAAACATGTGTAAGACATACAGGAATACTGAAGACATGACAAATATTGTAATTGAGTCTCAGTGACCTCAGAACTTGCTGTGTATTTGTAAAAACTTGTGCAGTGACTACTCTGGTCTAGCCATTATCTGCTTTCCCCCCAAACATACCTTGATTATTCTTAAGATTCCATTGGTTAGAAAGCTATCTTTGAAATAATCAAATATTTACTAAATATCTCTTACATGTCATGTACTTGCATTATGGGAGATACAAATTAGATGCCAATATCTGTAGACAATGGAAAAATGAGTGCTAACTGGTATAGTCAATCATTTCAGAAAAGGGGTGGGAGTGTGATGCATTTTGAAGAGGAGGAAGTTTAAGAATAAATAACACGAGGGACTTCCCTGGTGGAAGAAGCTGCCTTTCAATGCAGGGGACATGACTTAAGTCCCTGGTTGGGGAACTAAGATCCCACATGCCTCGGGCAGACGGCTGCAACAAAGACCAAGCGCAGTAAAAAAATAAAATAAAATAAAAAGAATAAGAAGAAAAGGAACAACAGCCAGAAGAAAGTGGAGACTGGACTATATATCATGTGTAAGGAGGACTGTGAGATCACTGGGAACAAACAATTCTGGAACAAACAATGGGAGAAGCTGGCTAGTTACGAAAGAACAGTGATTAGCAGAATTTTTATTCAGGCTTAAACAGTTTGTCTGGATAGAGTATGTGCAAAAAGTCACTCCAAGGATTGAGCATAAAATTAAGGGAAGCAGTATCACAAAGGCTGACCAAAGGGAAGAAACTAAAGGACAAACATCAGCTTCAGGACCGTTGCTTTATTCCAGATGTGAGAAGGTAGTGATGTGGGAATAGCAAAACAGAAATCAAACTGATTGCCATTTAGAGGAAGAGTCAACAAGGACGTAAGAGGTTGATATGATAGATGGAAGCCATGGAGAGGTGTTAGAACTTTCTGTAATGTAAACTCTAAGGTTAAGGGGTAGGGAACAGAATTCAGGTTCAAATTTGGCACATCTTTGAGCCTGCTCTTACAGAGAACCAAAACTAAAGGGAATGAACCAATGATTAATATCTGAAAACCTGAAGGAAGAACTGCGAGAACCAGAAAGGTGTGATGAAAGAGAATTAGGAGCCAATGACTATCCAAAGTGCAGAACGCTGTCGGGATTAGGAGTGGGAACTTGCTTTACGAAAGAAGATGAGCTCTTTCCAAATGTAAATAATTCAGTACAGTGAAAGCCTGTGTATTCTGAGACTCTGTGCCCATGATCATCCATTCTATTGAAACAGCTAAGCAAAGCAGTATGAGTATATGGGGAGGAGTAGTCAGTTCTAAATGGAGAACCAGGATGGTGGGCAGTGAAGAGGCCACCAACACTGTCAGGCCTGGCAAGATTATATAATTTCATCATTGGCATGATATTCTGTTCTGATCCCTAACTTTCTGTTCCAAGGATCACAGAGGGCTGAAGAGAAAGGATTTAGAATTTCATAGCACCTTTTGAAAACTTGGTGAAATTAGGGATTATCTTGCCAGAGAAAATTAACATCCCATAAACTAGATTTTGCATATAATTTGAGGGTGTTTATGGAGCTCCTGAAGCTCCATCATGCACTTCAAGTTAGGATTATGTCATTTATATTCTGAATACCATACTCCCAGACACACACAAACACTTACACACAAATTGTTGTTTTTCATTTGCTAAGTCATGTCCAAATCTTTGCAACCTCATGAACCGTAGCCTACCAGGCTCCTCTGTCCGCTGGATTTCCCAGGCAATACTACTAGAGTAGGTTGCCATTTCCTTCTACAGGGGAGCTTCCTGGAACAGGAATCAAACCCTTGTCTCCTGCCTTGGCAGGCGGATATTGTGAGTCCCACAAATATCTATATTGAGAGACACATCTTTTCTACACAAACATACTCCATGCTCATCTGCATGTATCTATGTATCTACTAACGCATCTGCATGTGGCTGTCTTTTAGGCACTTCCATTTCTGATTAATCAGGATCTCTATTCAGGCCATAGAGAAGCAAGAGAGTGGGACAACGGAAAGGTAGGTGAATCTTTTCACATTGTGGCAAAGAAAATAAAGGTTTCTTCCTTTATTTTCCTTTATTCCTTTATTCCCATAGCTCCACATGAGCTATGGGATTCACTGTAAGGACACATGGACAGACGGGCTCCCCAAGTGGTGCTAGTGGTGGGGAGCGTGACTGCCAGTGCAGGAGACGCGAGAGATGCGGCTTTGACCCCTGGGCCAAGAAGATCCGCTGGGGTAGGAAACGGCACTCAACTCTAGAATTCTAGACTGGAAAATTCCGTGGGCAGATGAGCCTGGTGGGCTATAGTCCACGGGGCTGCAAAGAGTCAGACACGACTGAGCACACACACATACACGGATTCTCTTTCCATGTGCACTTGGAGCGCTCTGAGGTTGCTGGGGACGCAAATGTTCATTTATCTTGATTCTCAGGGTCCTGACCTAGAGCCAGTCAAGCTCGAGAAAGATCCTGGTTCAAACATCTTGCTTAAGGGGTCTTACAAAAAAGCCCCTCGTTATTTTCGCTGGTGATATATACAGGTTGGTGGCATCCTGTGCTATGCCTACTCTGCTTGGTATGGGCCTCACCTTGTACTATTGGGGAGGATGAGGTCTGGGGGCTCTGGAGGACAGCAAAAAAGATTAGGCGAGGACCAGTCAAAGAAGCAAAATGGAGACGAAAAGGTAGAGACAGGGAGAGATGCAGAATCAGAATGTTTTGCAACTGGTTTCTCAAAAAAAGGATTAATTTACCTACACAATTTAGCTCAGTACTCTAAGACAACTGAAAAGATATGGAAGACAAATTAGAGAGGCCAACCACATCTGAAGAGCTGACCACAGGCAGCGGCTCCCAAAGTTTAGCAGAAATGCAGATACAAATGCCTACAGTATCAACAGAGCCCTTGGGGAAAATACTCTGATGCCTCAGTGGTAGAATTAATGAAGGTGGAAATCTTCTAATGTGTTCACCAGATCTCCATGGGAGAAATCTCAGGCTGCTACATCTTGGGCAGCATGTTAAAATCCTAAATCAGATGCATGAAAGCTGAGCAGTGCCAGTCTACCTGGTCCAGACGCCTCACAGCTGAGTGAGTCCAGACAGTCCCCATCTGCCAGATATGCTAATTCTTACACAGTCAATACTGCAACTCCTTAGCCTCATGCTTCTCAGACAGGCCTCAGAGAATGCGATGTCTGTTCCACTGTGGCTGAAGGAGGCCAATACTGGCACTGGATTTTGCTTTCATCTTGACCTTTTAAAAGCAGGCAGTGGAAAGACAAGTTAACCTATTTCAGTTCCTTGCCGTTCATGGTGCTAGGCATTTGAAAAGAACTCCCTAGGTTCAGAATCAGCGGGTTGGTTGTGAGATGCTGTGGATTACTTTTTTATAATTGGAATACTGGAAACAAAAATACGTGCCTTTTCAAGAACTCCTGGGCTACAGATGCGGGCTAACAACTTGTAGAAAGTCATGGGAGATCCATTTTGTCACGGCATTTTGTTCAACCAGAGCAACTGCTTTAAGGGCATACAGAGATGAGACAAGAAAGATAGTACCTCCATTCAGTGCCAACAAAGCCCTTGAGGAGGAATGGGGATAACCTACTTCTTCGTTGTGCCTAAAATATTCACGGCAAAGTGTCTAAAGCCAGGATGCTATAACTATAGACATGACCATTGTTCTGCCTCAGTGCCCTGGTCTAGGATGTGAAGAGCAAAAAAGTCTAACTCCAGGCCCTCTTTGCCATCAACTGATCACAGACACAAGCTGTAATTCATTGAGATGATGTTTGAACTTCTTTGAGCTTCTCCACCAGGGGAAAAACACTCCAGAAATTCAATTATTATTGAATTTATAATCCTATAACATATTTTATCCATCATCTCCTGCTTTTTGATTATCTGAACCCGATTTCTTTTTATAATTCAAAGTGTTTCAGCGAAGAAATCAAGTTACCCTGGTCTCCTTCTGTGAGGAACCATTCTACTGAAACCCCTTTCAATGGCTCTCCCTAGGATCCAGCTCAGGGCAATGTGGGAGCAGCTTGTGGTCTTTGATTGAGAAAACTTGGTCAGAACCACTGATATCGCCTTCTTTTGGTCTTTATCCTTGCTGCCTTTCATCTCTCCCCTTGTTACTATATTCATGTTTCAAATGAGAATTAAATTCCGCTGCCGTACCCCCTAATCTGACTCACTTTTCAATAATGTCAACCAACGATCAAACGAAAAAACAGGGAAACCAGGCACTGGGTGTCCTTTTGCGTGTTACACTAAGAAGAAATAGAATTAACAATTGCCCACATCCTCTTTATGTTTATACTAGGTATTTCTATTGGCAGTTCAATCATCCTAAAATGTAAGCAGATCATTTCTATTTAGAGATAGGACAACTAAGGTATCCAAAGATCAAGAAATGACTGGAGGTTATACAGCTACGAGTGAGTGGTGGAATTGGGATTCAAGCCTGGGTTTGCACTTTGGTTCCACTTTACCAAGGTACAAAACATGGAGGTTTTGAGAGGAGACTTAGGAGACTTCACTTTATAGAATCTACACAACATGGAAAAGCTAAGGACTATCTAAATAGAGGAAGGATCTTATAGGGTCTATGAATTATATAAAGCTCTTTAATAAAGAAAAAAACACTCAACAGTTCTGAGGATTCAGATTTGATGCATCAACCAGAAAGAAGGAACCTATATTTCTATATCTCAAAGAAGGATTACCAAAGAAGGAAACTAGATTGTCACTCTGGTCTTTTTTTTTCTGAATTATGTCTGTAATTAAACTGAGTACAGGGATGACAAAAACCACTTTTCTTTAACAGGTCCATTGGTAGGAATGAACACTTAAGAGAAAGATGAGATTAACAGTTGCCGTGTTCAAGTCTTAGGTTCATGCTGAGAAACAAATTGCCATTTCCAGGGACATTCTGCCAAGTCAAGTCGCCTGAGGAGTGGCTGCAGGAAGGCAGCTTTCCGTTTTTTGTTGCCACTGACTGGTTTAGGGAAGGGTGTGTGATACAGCTGGGGCCAATGAGACATGAGAGGAAGTCTGCTGAGGGACTCCTGGAAATGCTTGCTTCTTGACAAATCTAAAGCACAGGAAAGAAAATACTCTTTTGCCACTGGATACTTCTATGATGCTTAGAAACGCAGGAACCAGCCTAGGGCCACTGAGGGGGCTGTGGACGATGAAGCCAACACACCTTGAGGAAGGAAGAGCAAAGAGATGGCAAGACATGGGTTCTCTACTTCAGTGGGCTGCTGAATTAGCCGACCCTCAAGCCCCCCTATCTTGGTACTTCTTGTGATGGGAGATCAAACGTTTTTTAAAATAAACATCGTAAGTGACTTAAGTCAGGGTTTTCTGCTACATGTAGTCAAAAGTATCCTAATAAGCCTCTGATATGAAAGATACAGCTCACCTATAATCCTCCTCTACTCTTCCTATATTTTTAGTGTGAAAATGATAATCTTAGTAATTTAAACATAAACTACCTAAACCATTATTTTTACCTCTACTACTGTCCTGCCTGTCCCCACTTTCTGAGATGAAGCTATGACCTTTTTTTAAGGTTTAACTGTATAATATTTTTTAAATGCTTCTATCAGTTTATTATTATTTTTTTTAATTTTTGGCTACACCATGAGAAATGTGGGATCTTACTCATTCCCGGATCAGGGATGGAACTTGCACCCCCAGGCACCGAAGTGCAGAATCTTTAATAACTGGACTGCCAGGGAAGTCCCTAATGACCCTTTTTAACACCTTCCTCCCTGGACTACCTTTCGCTCTGCCCCCATCTTCCAGTTTCTCGCAGCTGCATTTTACCTTTGGCCTGTACTATGCTGCAAACACAATCAAGTCTTTCACGCTCTGTGTTATTCATGAAAAACTATAAAAAGCCTTTACGCTGCTGTGTGTTCTCAGTACTCTTCTGTGTGTGGCCTGGTGCAGTCAGGTAAAATATTTCCTGCTCCATCAGTTCAGTTACAGCCCTACGGCCTCTCAGAGAAGATGCTCTAGACGTTTACTTAGTATTTGGACCACAAATGTCTTGCATGGTTTTTTCCCCACTGAAGATTTCCAGTTGACTTTCCTTTTTCTTGCATTACTTATATATTTATCATACTTCAATTTATTCCCCCTAACTTCTCAATCCTACCATCTATTTTCTTGACTCTTTCCCCTCCCTGGAGACCTTCCTGAGCAGTTGTATCTTATTACTCCAACTTGGACTGCTTCTCTGAGCCTGCTTTGTGGATGCTCTTGCACTGTTTTTCTAAGTGGGAGCAAGTGTTTTTTAAACACTACATTTTTCTGCTTTTTTGGTTTATTTACTCTCTTTGCTCAGACACACACTTAATTAGTTCCCTAGGAAGAAGAACATGAGAAGCAAACTTTCTGAATCCTTATAAATCTCCAAATGTCTTTATTTTGCCCTCAGAATTGACTGAAACACTCTTTGGGTATGTACTTCTAGGTTGAGATCATTCTTTCTCAGAGCTGAGAAGCTAGCTACCAGTTCATTATTTTCTAGCACTTAGTGCTATTGATTGCAAGTCTGATGCCGGCTGACTTCCATCCCCCTCCTCTCTCCCTGTCGCTTTTAGGGACTTTACTTTAGGCATTCTGATCATTCAGGAGGCGAGGTATAGGTGAGGCTGTTTTTTCCACTCACTGCACAGGGATCCCAATATGCTTCTTTACTATGAATATTTGTGCCCTTCCTTAGTTTTAAGAAGGGCTTCCCTCACAGCTCAGTCGGTAAAGAATCCGCCTGCAGTGCAGGAGACCTCGGTTTGATTCCTGGGTTGGGAAGATCCCCTGGAGAAGGGCTAGGCTACCCACTCCAGTATTCTTGGGCTTCCCTTGTGGCTCAGCTGGTAAAAGAACCCGCCAGCAATACGGGAGACCTGGGTTTGATTCCTGGGTTGGGAAGATCCCCTGGAGAAGGGAAAGGCTACCCACTTCAGTACTCTGGCCTGGAGAATTCCATGGACTGTCCATGGGGTTGCAAAGAGTCAGACACAACTGAGCTACTTTCACTTTTTAGTTTTAAAAAAGCATTTCTCCTAATTATGAAGTACTTTCCCTTCCCCTTCATTTTCTGATCTTTCCCTGGGACTCCAATTAGGTGGATGCAAGGCCTGAAACAGTGGAAACAGTGGCTGACTTTATTTTTTGGGGCTCCAAAATCACTGGAGATGGTGATTGCAGCCATGAAATTAAAAGACACTTACTGCTTGGAAGGAAAGTTATGACTAACCTAGATAGCATATTAAAAAGCAGAGACATTACTTTGTCAACAAAGGTCCATCTAGTCAAGGCT
>SJYQ01005536.1:879028-943356 GCA_006410935.1 Redunca redunca | reverse complement strand
TTGAACTACAAGGAGATCCAACCAGTCCATCCTAAAGGAGATCAGTCCTGGGTGTTCATTGGAAGGAATGATGCTAAAGCTGCAACTCCAGTACTTTGGCCACCTGATGTGAAGAGCTGACTCATTGGAAAAGACTCTGATGCTGGGAGGGATTGGGGGCAGGAGGAGAAGGGGACAACAGAGGATGAGACGGCTGGATGGCATCACTGACTCGATGGACGTGAGTCTGAGTGAACTCCGGGAGTTGGTGATGGACAGGGAGGCCTGGCGTGCTGCGATTCATGGGGCTGCAAAGAGTCGGACAGGACTGAGCGACTGAACTGAACTGAAGAGTTTATCAGGGGATTCACCGGTGGTAGTGGTCAAAAGTCCCTGTCTTGCAATTCAAGGGATAGACACTGGTTTCATGCCTGTTCTGGGAAGATCCCACATGCCGTGGAGCGACTAAGCTCGGGAGCCACAACTACTGAGCCCGTGCTCCCTAGAGCCCGTGCTCTTCAACAAGAGAAGCCACTGTGATGAGAAGCCTGCGCACCACAATGAAGAGTAGCCCCCATTCTCTGCAACTAGAGACAGCCCACAAGCAGCAGAGATCCACCAGAGCCAAACAAAAAACATGACTCTTAAAAAAAGAGTTCACTGAAATTCAGATGGTAACTAATCATGTTATCATTTCTACTTTAATTTACTTGAGAAAAAAGATTCAAATTGACTTGGGCAGAACAGGTATTTATAGGTTAGGAAGAACATGGCGATATCAACACTAAAAGCTAATAAAGCTAATAATCTTTCTGTGCTCCCTTAATAACAAGGACATGCACCTGGGTAGATAGTGAACAGAAGTCGTAATTGTTATCACATAGTAATTTCTGTTTATAATATGGGGCCAACAGCCATATTACTCTGTTAGCCTCAGAGAAGGCAAATACAAGGGGAATGAGGTTAACATAACACCCTTAGAGTTTTATCACAAACTAGGAGGGGGTTTCAAACCCAGGATGATGTCTCTTCTCCCCAGGCTGCCTGTCAACTGACCTGGGGAGTCATGGCTTCTGATGTGAACGTGAATTTGTAAGCCCCTTTGACATCAGCCTGCAGGAGGCTTCAAGGTCTCTGGGAGGGAGACCTGAATGAGAAGTCAAGAAGTCTGGGCTCTCCTCCTATCAGGATCCTTCACTGTCCCATTACTCCATGTCCGTGAGTGTCAAAGAAAGGGGCCAGGTGGTATCACTTTGAAGTCTTATCCAACAACGGTTTCTGGGAAGACAATATGATCCAAGACGTCTGAGAGTCATCAGAACTTTTCTTAAGAAATTCCATTTCTATTTTCTTTTTCACTTGAAATATAGTTAATTTACAATGTTGTGTTTGCTTCAAGTATACAGTAAAGTGATTTAGTTATACTACATATATATATATATGTATGGAAAAGAATCTGAAAAGGATATACATATATATGTATATATGGATATATATATACATATATATGTATGTATGTATTCTTTTTCAGATTCTTTTCTACTCTAGGTTACCACAAAATATTGGGTATAGTTCTCTATGCTATACAGTGGGTCCTTGTTGTTCATCCATTTTATATAGAGGGCATTTATGTTAAACCCAACTCCTAATTTATCTTCCCCTCCCAACTCACCAAATTCTAAACTCCTCTTTGCCCTCTACTGCTTTCTCTTTTCACCAATCTCATTAAAACTGTAGCCAGTGTAGACAGTTCATTTTTGTTACTCTCTCCTCATACTCCGTTTTGTTTGACTTTGAGACCGAGAGAGGAAGAGAGGGAGCTGGGCTCACTTTCTTTTCTTCTTATGCACATGAGACGGGAGCCAAATTAATTCACATTCATGGAAACTTTCAACTTCACAAGAGGACTATATATGCAGAAATGCAGATTACTATTATTTCTGGTAATTTTGGCATCTGTTGTTAATCAAAGTTACAGAAGACACAAATTGAATATATATTTTGAAAGATTTTCTTTTCTTTTGATTGCAATCACCTTGGAAGCTTTATTTCTGTGAGTCCCTTAAACACTTAAAATACCCACTTGTCATATTCAGGGTTAAAAAAACAATCTTCCTTAGAACCAACTAAATCTGAAACTATACAGTGCAACACACTATAGTAACCAGCCTCTGAATTTTCTTGAGGGTATAGTTTAAGGAGAGCAGTAGCACCCCAGAATTAAACTTTATAACCTTCTTTTTAATAACTTTTTGATTCTTCAGAAAGTAATCCTTTGGCTAAAACATCATCCCATTCCTTCCACCTCTTCAAAGGACAGCTCAAAAATTGCTTCTTTTGTATTTTTCTTTAATTATTCCAGTCCACTCTCAATAATGTCCCAGCAGCACCTCTCTCTATATATATAAAATAATTTTTAAATTGTCTATCTTCTTTGGCACATGATAAACTCCAAACGTTATTAGCTGTGCCACAATTAAATTTCATCCAGCAAATGGTTATTAGATGTAATATTAATATTACAGCATTTTATCCAGCATTCATCCCACTTCTTTTGATAACAGAAACTTTCCTTTTCTCTGGAACCTGTTCTAAGAGGTCCAGGTTGGATGGATCAACCCTTCACAATGGCATGTGATGTGGACTGTCCAATCAGAATGCTCCATTCTCCCAGGCCACAGCAATTGGTTCAGAGATGGACAGGGTCCACCAGACTCTCTTCGAGACATCTGTTATATGGATTTTAGAAGAGAGAACTATCTCTTTCACTAAGATTTCTAGCTATGAGTATGATGTAACTTCGGGGAGAATGTTTGGCCACACGGGGGATTAGGCTATACAGTAATAAAGTCTAGTAGATATGAACAGAGGCAAGAATTTGACAGGAAAAAACAAAAAGATTGAGTCCTGCTGATATGGCTTGAACCCTTGGATAAAAATCAAGTCTAAAACTAATCACCCCTTGAATATCCAAATTTCATGATTTAATACATTCTCTTTTTTTGGCTTAAGCTAGTTTGGGTTTGGTTTCTGCTCCTTACAACTGAAAGAATCCTGACCAACATGAGCTATTTACTGTACCAAGCACTGAACATCTCATCTAGGGCCTCAAGTTTAGACAGAGTGGCAGTTACATTCCAAAGATAACCCCTAATAAGTGAGACCTTCCCTTAGTTATGTCTTTGTGTTGTCTTCTCCTACACTAAGTCTAGGCTAGCCTAGTGACTTGCTTTAACTAACAGAATGTGGTACAAGAGATCATGGCACCAGTCCTGGGGGTAGGCCTTAAAAAGGCCTGGAAGCTTCAACTTGCATGCTTTTGGGAGCCCTAGGTTATTGTGTAAGAAGCAGGACCACCCTGATGGAGAAAGCACATGGAAAAGCTATATGAAAGGGAGGAATCTTTGAGACTATGGGAGAAGGGGGAAGGAGGGATCCAATCGTCTGAGTGTCCCAGCTGAGTCCAGCCTTCCAGCGACTCCCCCCAGACACCTGAGGCAAAGCATCTTGGATGTCCCAGCCCCACTGGCTACCAGATTACAGTCATGCAAGAAATCCCAAGATGCTTCAGGAGAAGAACCATACAGCTGGGACCCAATCTTCAAAATCAAGAGAATCAATATAATGGTTGTTGCTCTCGGTACTAAGTTTGGGGATGATTTATTATATAGCAAAGGATAATGGAAACAAATGTACACATCCAATAATTAAGTTTTCTCAGCTCCAGAAGGAGCCAAGCTTCGGGGCATGCAATCCAGCCAATTTTGCTTTCTTTTTTTTTTTTAAGTAAAATTCTTGATATGAATTGAAGTATTCTCTATAATTGATCAAGATAAAGAGATATGATATAACTTTATATCAAAACTTCAACAGTGGTGAGTAATAATTTAAGATGCCAAGCTTTACTGAGGACTGACAGGATTAAAAGCTAAATTTTACCAGACTCACTAGATTTTACTATGTCTGTAAGGAATAGTCTTGGTTTTAGTTTGCAGAGAAGAAATTATTGAAAGGATTCTGGGTAAGTCATAGATGATGCAGAAAGACTGAAGAATCAGACTTGGAAAGTGAGCAGGAATGAACAGTGTTAGGGATCAAGGCCCAAGTCCCTCCAGAATCACGCTTCAAGGACAGTTTTCTGAAGAGACCACTATTGCTGCTGCTAAACACAGAACCCCACGTGCTGCTCTGCTGCCGGCAGAAACGGATGCTGGCCGTGTCATGGGCACTGCCACTGACTCAGGGGGCTGACAGCCACCACTACTGCTGATGCCACGCCACAAGACTCCCCATCACCCCTGCACTCGTCTCGGGCTCCCTGACTAGTTATCAGTAGGTGCATCCGAATGGCCCAGCTGAGGGTGGGTCACCAAAGAGTGAGCAGGCCTGGCCTTAGTGTTTTCTAATAGGAAACGGGCCCTGCCTCACTCCAAAGCCACAGTGCGGGGAATTCCCTAAACACAGGAAGAAATGTAGAAGCTAGGTGGACAAAAAAGCGACAGGTGTCACTCATATCACTACTGTATTTTCCTTTAAAAGTGACTGGGTTTTCTACTGATACAACAAAAAGACATAGCTTCTTGCTTCCCTTCCTTTTTGAATATATTAAATTCATTTGAAAAAATCAAAGTAGCTTCTTAAAAGCTATTTGAGACAACTTCATCAGTCACTGTATTACCACCACAGTTCAGTTCAGTCGCTCAGTCGTGTCCAACTCTTTGTGACCCCATGAATTGCAGCACGCCAGGCCTCCCTAACCATCACCAACTCCCAGAGTTCACTCACACTCACGTCCATCGAGTCAGTGATGCCATTCATTCAGTCATCTCATTCTCTGTTGTCCCCTTCTCCTCCTGCCCCCAATCCCTCCCAGCAGCAGAGTCTTTTCCAATGAGTCAACTCTTCACATGAGGTGGCCAAAGTACTGGAGCTTCAGCTTCAGCATCATTCCTTCCAAAGAAATCCCAGGGCTGATCTCCTTCAGAATGGACTGGTTGGATCTCCTTGCAGTCCAAGGGACTCTCAAGGGTCTTCTTCAACACAACAGTTGAAAAGCATCAATTCTTCGGCGCTCAGCCTTCTTCAAACATGACCACAGGAAAAACCATAGCCTTGACTAGATGGACCTTAGTCGGCAAAGTAATGTCTCTGCTTTTGAATATACTATCTAGGTTGGTCATAACTTTTCTTCCAAGGAGTAAGCGTCTTTTAATTTCATGGCTGCAGTCACCATCTGCAGTGATTTTGGAGCCCACAAAAATAAAGTCTGACACTGTTTCCACTGTTTCCCCATCTATTTCCCATGAAGTGATGGGACCGGATGCCATGATCTTTGTTTTCTGAATGTTGAGCTTTAAGCCAACTATTTCACTCTCCTCTTTCACTTTCATCAAGAGGCTTTTTAGCTCCTCTTCACTTCTTGCCATAAGGGTGGTGTCATCTGCATATCTGAGATTATTGCTATTTCTCCTGGCAATCTTGATTCCAGCTTGTGTTTCTTCCAGTCCAGTGTTTCTCATGATGTACTCTGATAGAAGTTAAATAAGCAGGGTGACAATATACAGCCTTGACGCACTCCTTTTCCTATTTGGAACCAGTCTGTTGTTACATGTCCAGTTCTAACTGTTACTTCCTGGCCTGCATACAGATTTCTCAAGAGGCAGGTCAGGTGGTCTGCTATTCCCATCTCTTTCAGAATTTTCCACAGTTTATTGTGATCCAGACAGTCAAAGGCTTTGGCATAGTCAATAAAGCAGAAGTAGATGTTTTTCTGGAACTCTCTTGCTTTTTCAATGATCCAGTGGAAGTTGGCAATTTGATCTCTGGTTCCTCTGCCTTTTCTAAAACCAGCTTGAACATCTGGAAGTTCACAGTTCATGTATAGCTGAAGCCTGGCTTGGAGAATTTTNTCTGAATTTGGCAATAAGAAGCTCAGGATCTGAGCCACAGTCAGCTCCCAGTCTTGTTTTTGTTGGCTGTATAGAGCTTCTCCATCTTTGGCTGCAAAGAATATAATCAATCTGATTTCAGTGTTGACCATCTGGTGATGTCCAGGTGTAGAGTCTTCTCTTGTGTTGTTGGAAGAGGGTGTTTGCTATGACCAGTGCACTCTCTTGGGAAAATTCTATTAGCCTCTGCCCTGCTTCATTCCACATTCCAAGGCCAAATTTACCTGTTACCCCAGGTGTTTCTTGACTTCCTACTTTTGCATTCCAGTCTCCTATAATGGAAAGGACATCTCTTTTGGGCGTTAGTTCCAAAAGGTCTTGTAGGTCTTCATAGAACCGTTCAACTTCAGCTTCTTCAGCGTTACTGGTTGGGGCATAGACTTGGATTACTGTGATATTGAATGGTTTGCCTTGGAGACGAACAGAGATCATTCTGTCGTTTTTGAGATTGCATCCAAGTACTGCATTTTGGACTCTTTTGTTGACCATGATGGCTACTCCAATTCTTCTGAGGGATTCCTGCCCACAATAGTAGATATAAGGGTCATCTGAGTTAAATTCACCCATTCCAGTCCATTTTAGTTTGCTGATCCCTAGAATGTCGACGTTTACTCTTGCCATCTCTTGTTTGACCACTTCCAATTTGCCTTGATTCATGGACCTGAGGTGTTTTCCTGATATTTGGAGAATTGAGGTGTACACCTGGCAGTGAGTCCTCTCTCCCTGGGCTCTCTGTCTAGCCTTCCTCCCTGACCTGGATACTGTCTAATGCTGCTGTTGCTGGGCCAGGTCTCTTGGATGTCCCACCCCCATCCTGGCCTTGTTGGGCTCAACAATGACTATTGAGCATTCCTAGACAGGACCTTGGTGCTATGCTAAAATCCACTCTCATCACCTTTTTAATTTTCTTTTGTTTATCCCTACAGGCCTACAAAACAGTCTCCCCTTTCATTTTCCCTGAAGGAAGATTAAAAAAATATTACCCCTCCTTTAAAAGCCCTTTCAACTAGGAACACCCTATCATCGTTTTAATAGAGTCTATAAAATCATCGAGGCCGTGGTCTATCTTCTGGAAATACTAACACATTATATTGTCATGAGCTGTACAGCACAATAGCTAAAATGCAGCCAGACCTGGCTTTGAATCGTGGTTCTGTCATTTATCAGTTGTGTAGACCTTGGGTTACTTAAACTTTCAGAGACTCAATTTTCCCATTTGTCGAAAAAAATGCTAATAGACAGGCACACTAAGTTATCATAAGGATTAAATAAGATAATGTGTGTAAATCATGTAAGCAGAGTGCCTTATACATAGTAAGTACTCAATACAATAGTTATTAGCAATATGAATAAAACTAATAAAAAATATTTATTTTAAGCACTTTGCTGTTACTATATGTGGAAAAAGGAAATGTGACAGAATTACAGAGCTATAAAAACTTCATGATATGGCATCAAAAGAAAATCAGGGGTTACAGTTAGTCAGATATTCTGGCCTATACTGAGGTATCATATCGAGTCATCAATTTTTAAAAGACAGAATACAGGAAAACACATGTAATGCTAAAACTATGCTGAATGCAGTAGTCTTCTTTGATGGCGGACAGGATCTTCCATTCTCAGGGGCAAACATCATGAATCCCAATTATCATTGCAATGAAAAGAACACAGAAGTACCAGTCTGTATGATTTTTTTGTGCAGAAGAATTATTAATAACCAATTCTTGTTGCTCTTCTATTTGGTTCTAAATATAAACACTGTTTCAAAGGAAGAGATTCATATGGGAAAAAGAAAAACAAACTTATTGTTCTAAGAAAAGGACAATCTCTGATGGAGATTTAAGAAAACCTTTGAAGTTAGGATTTATAATGGCTCACTCATCAGGAAAGGACAAGACAGATTAGACGGAATAGAAAACCTTAATATTAATATTAATTGACTTAAAAAGAACTGTGAACATGTATAATGTATTGTTCATGTCTTTAGGGGTGAGCCAGCCTTCATGGCAACAGCAGGATACCGGTGTGTGATGGCTGTCACGCCAGCCAGTATCTAGTCCTGCCTACTGTATCTGTCTGGGTGAGGATCCCTTTTAAGACAGTTGCCAAAAGGAAATTTCTCTCATTTTCCAGGTAAGCTAACAAAGGGGTGGATATTATCTGAGCAGATCTGCACAGGTGCTGTCAGAAGAAAAGGACCTCAGGAAAGCAACTGAAGGTTTTACTGAAAAAAACCGCATTTTTCTCCCGTAATTTAAAGAAACGAAAAAGAGTTATTAGAATCTCTCTGGCTTCAGGGCCCATAATTTAAACATATGCCATTGGTGAGGAGCCTCAAAATGCCTGAGAGCAGGTTCCTTCCCTCCGCACAACAAAAAGTAAATATTTAAGGCTCATTAGAGGAACTGGCAAATAGCTGATAGCCAATAGCTACAAAATTTAACGAAGGCAATCAGTTCCCTGGCAGACATATGCTTCCCCTGTTCAAATGTTAGTTATGTGTCATTATCACTTCAGTACTTTCATCCCCGGAGAACCAGGAAACCAAGAAGGGGAGAAAGAAAGCAAAATTTCTGAAAACTGAAAAGTAAAAATTCTTCAGTGCTATATAATTAAAGTTAACAACAGAAACAAACCTACTACCACATACATGGAACTGAGAGAAGTCGAAACTTCAAATGACTGATTTATCACAGCAAGTAATTACTTTATGTTTTTCACAAACATTTGAAACCTATTATTACTTTCACAGCGGCACACATCAACAGAAGACTGTCACCTAAGGGAGAAATGGGGAAACTGGGCTGTAATTAATTTCCGGTCGAATATATTATGAAGCCTTTAATGTTGTCAATAAAATGCTTGAGCTGCTAAAAATCAACAACCTCTCCCTCCTTCCTCTGTCCCTGGTACCCCAAAATGTTTAATCAGCATCTTTGTGAAACAGACTGCCAAAAGGATCAAGAGACACGGTGTTAACGCTGGCTGCAAAGTAAAGACCATTGATCCACTCCTTTCCTTGACCCAGGTATCAAGAGAGAAATGTCAATCAAGAACCGGCCTCTCCAACCCCGACTTGTTTTTTTCCTCATTTGACTCCATCTCTAATCGACAAAAAACGGAAGGTGTACAATTCTTTGGAGAAATTTAAACATGTAGATGCCAGGCAATGGAAATCATTATAGCAGCAACCGAAGCCTATATCCTTAAAGGTTAGAACACAAAGATTAAGAGACCCTCCAGGAAAAAGTGAAATGGCTGATCTGAATAAAACCTTTCCATCAATTGGAAAACCACAGCACAGCAAAGGAGATGAAGAGCTATAGCTGATGTGACATTTATATTTTTGAGTACCTACATGTTTATTTTTTGAATTACTGTTCAGAGCCTTATGAGACCTTTATAGGTCACGCAAAAAACAGTAGCCAGCTTCTCTATCTATCTAACTCCCCAGTACACAGGGTGAGCAATGCCACAACCATGATCTCAACTGTGAAAGAAATAGGCCTACAGTACTTTCTCCATTCATTCATCCATTCATCTAGCCATACACCCATGCATTAATTTGTTCATCCTATCAACAAACACTAAAATGCCTGTTACATGCTGTATACCTCAGAAATCTTTACAGTGTCTTTGTGGAATTAGACTGAAGTTCACTTCCCTCCTTTTAAAAGCCTTTCCTGGGATGTTCTCTTTTGAGAGCTAGGGGATGGGATGGAGCTCTAGACCCTTGAATCACATCTCTGGCTGCACAAGTCTAATCTACAAGATACCCTAGAGTTGATTTTCTAGTCAAATACTTGTTTTATAGATGTGGAAACTTCAGCCAAGAGAGCTCAAGTGATGGGCCCAAGTTTATGCAAAAATCATGGGTTGAATTTGTTTACCAGCCTCCCACTAGATAACAAAACACTACTTGGTTCACCCCCAAACTTCCAAGAACACTACTTGACTCTTCCTCAAAACAATAATGGTGACTCCATAAGGGATTTTAAATGATGAAAAGTGCTTTTAGATAATTTTTACTTTCATTGCCTGCAGCAGGAGAAAAAAAGGGTAAAGGAGAAGAAAGGAGAATAAGAGGGTAAAAGAAAAATGGCCTGGATATTGTAGAGTCTCAAAGAACATGAGGTTAGACCAGTACTTCACCAAAAGAGTCCTAAAACTGCTGCATCAGGATCCCTGGGCACCTGTTAAACAAACTTCAGATGCCTGGGCCCCACCCTCAACTGTCTAAATCAGAATTTTTATGGATGGCGTCAGAGAATTCCACCAAAAGCAAGTTTCCCGGGAAATTCTTACACCCTCTGGCTTTTGAGGACCACTTGGCACAGTGTTTTTAAAGCAAAGGCGTATGTACTTGGGATTAATCATAGAGTTAACTGGAAATACGAATCGTGTAGTGGTTCTAATTTGCACTATGATTCCAAGAACATGGTCTTGGGCATCCAATGCTGTTGCTCCTGGACAGTTGATTGGAAAGTGGGCAGGTGACCAGCAAGCAGCACCGAGTACCTACTGGCTGAGCAAAACCAGTGCCAACACGTTCGTGAAAGAGGCATCTGCAGTCCTCCAGTGATACTGCTAATTAAAGCTAACTACAGCTGCCAAGACCAGAGCTCGATGGAGACACACAACCAGAAAAAATAAAGGAACGGCAAAGAGAAGAGCCTAACTGAAAAATAAAATCATATTTTAATTAAAGAAAGCAAAACAGAAACCTAGGATTTACCAAATGCCAGCCCTGGTTCCACATGGTTAAGGACATTCAGAGACTTTGGGGTTGGACTGACCTAAGTTTGAATCCTGAAGCTCATTATTGTGTAAACTGGGAATTTACTTAGCCTCCTCAAGCTTTAGCTTTTGTTTTATTTGCAACTAGAAAATGGGGTGATAATAGCTACATATGGAGTTTCAGGAAGGATTCAGTGAACCAGTGTAGGTAACATATTTCCTAAGGTTCATGTCATTCATTGAGTTCAATTATATAATACTAACAGTGACTTCTCTTTCATTAAAATGGGAATATATCATCATCGTCACTGGGAGAAAGTAAACAATTAAGCCTCTAGGTGATCTACACTAAAGTTACTTGACTGTTGATGCTGTCTTTGCTTTAGTAAAAGCAGTCTGCAGCCACAGGTCTATTAGGCACATGTTTATTTCTTGGTAACCTACCTATAATTAGCTATGGATGCTCTCTGAAACATGCAAGGAAATTCATATTCATCAAGCATGCTTGGAAACTGACATTACATTCATGAACACTTTAGGTTGCTGACTATTACAGAGAAGAAAAGGAAAACAAAAGACAAATTTCAGAATCCTAAAGAAAGCAAAACGCAATCATGGTAACTAGTCACAAGAACTTTATAATGAAGTGGGGAGGAAGAACATGTTAAAGAATTAGAGCAATAAAGTATTACACAATAGGTACAGATGAAGATGCTTGGATGGCATCACTGACTCAATGGATATGAGTTTCAGCAAACTCTGGCAGATTGATGTTTGGGTGAAGTCTGGGTGAAGTTCAGGTGAAGGACAGGGAAGCCTGGTGTGCTGTAGTCCACGGGGTCACAAAGTGTAGGACACTTTGAGTAGTCACACTTTGTGACCGAACAACAGCAAATGAAGAACCATATGGATACAATAAGGTATTATTTAATAATTACAGAGGGTAGAAAATTGAGGTGGAGAGGAAAGAGATGACAAGGCGAGAAATGGATATGGACCTGACTGTTAGAGGGGGTTGAGCGAGCAAAATGGTCTGGCTGGGTGCTGACCACTGAGCTCCTTGCAGCCACCTGACCTCCCTTCAGCACTATTCTCTTGGACTGGCAAATGGTGTTAGGCAAAGCAGGGGGTGAGAATGGAGAGAAGCGCTTTCTGCATAAAATGGAATGAGAGGGAGTGCAGAAGGAAGTCTGGCCTCCATACGATTTGTAAGGGGTTGTAGCTCTGTTGCTACCACCATAGCCAATTGTGCCCGTTTCCTCCTTTTAAGCATCAAAATTAAACCCTCTACCTTTATTTATAAGACAAGAAAGGTGTCAGCTTCCAGTCTCAAGTTTTTCAGGAAGGATTCTAATAGAGTGATCATTAGAATGATCTTTCCCCTGTTTTAGTCATGGAATAAGCGTAATGTCTTTCTAGAACAATACAATCCTTTCCTGGCAGAAAAATGGCCTCACTGGGTGAATTAATTTAATTTCCGCACTATGGCGACTACAGAAGCCGTGCAGGGGATATAAATAGCACAACTTGATGAGAGATTCTGGACAAGTCACTTCTGATTTCTGTTCCACAGGATCTTTATTGGATATAATAACACCTGCCATCTATGCTAATCTCTGAATCATCCGATCCTAGCACATGTGCAACAAAGGGAAGACGACGACTATGGCTGCCAATAATCTCAGGGAACCCTACATTATACATTGACATTATATATGTACAAGGTATGGTGACATTAATTGAGCATAATCAAAAGAAATCTTACTTAATCAAAGCTCACACACAAGATAGGTTTATAAGGAATCAAACACCAATACTGACAGGTATTGTTGTTTGAGAGCCTTCTGAGTACTCATTGTTCTGCTGCGCTCTCGGGGGAGATGAAGACCAGTAAGCATACTCACCTAATTAATAAAGCAATTAATTACCAATTAGTTAGTAGAATGTATGGAACCTACTATGAATGCAGTAAACACAGAAAAAGAAGATCAATAGAAAGTGGTATCGTTAGGAACAGGTATGCTGCTGCTCAAGTCGCTTCAGTCGTGTCTGACTCTGTGCGACCCCAGAGATGGCAGCTCACCAGGCTCCACCGTCCCTGGGATTCTCCAGGCAAGAACACTGGAGTGGGTTGCCATTTCCTTCTCCAATGCATGAAAGTGAAAAGGGAAAGTGAAGTCACTGAGTCGTGTCCAACTCTCAGCGACCCCATGGACTACAGCCCACCAGGCTCCTCTATCCATGGGATTTTCCAGGCAAGAGTACTGGAGTGGGGTGCCATTGCCTTCTCCGAGAAACAGGCATGGTTGGGAACAAAGTCAAATACAAGTTTAATTAGGGGGAATGTAATGATATTTAAATCTACTTGTAATAATATTTATAAAAATTGCCTCAGATATCATGCCACACAAAGTTTTGTTTTGTCACTAAATTTTAATAACTGGCATATTTTCTTCTTCCATGGAGTAAAAGCCATGTAGCCTCTTGTATTTCCCCAAAGACTTGGGCACCTAGGAAAGTCAGGGTTAGCTTTGCGTCACTAGGAAACTCCGGAGATGTAACAGAATTTTTAGTGGCATCATCCCTGAAAGAACTTTGATAGCAGACTAATTTCTCCTGCAAAATTAATCACAAATTCATATGGTTAATAATCTTGAGCCACAGTTCTGTAATATGTGACAGGTAAAGGTTGGAAAAAGGATGCATTACCCCAGAATCAGAAAGGCAGATGAGACTAGTAGCACAATAAAGTTGGGGGAGAATGTGAAGATAATGGGAAAATACATATATATATTTTAGGAATAGAGTTGCTCTTCAAGCAAGGCAGTCTAAGGAAATTTCACGTGATAGGCGAGGACATTTCATTATTTTCACTGCTGAAGCCTACCACTAAGGCAGCCCCGCTCTGGACTCATCAGAGTGACAGGGAGTTAAGAGACCACAGGTCTGTCTGGATGTCCGTGGGTGTTTCCAGTAGATGGCAGCATGTCATTGCTAATCCCTACCTATCAAACAGCTCCCTGGTCACTTCAGATAGGAAAACCCATAATAACCTTTTCTGCAGAAATCCAAAGTAATGTCCCTGGGACAATAGGTCTGTAGAAATCACGTCTACCAAAGCAGCTCCCTTGGAAGCAATTCAATATTCTCAGCTACGCCAGAGGTCATCGCTGGCCTTAGAGAAAGTACAAGGTCAAGGATAAAGCAGGAGGCCAAGCTGATATGCTTAGGCTGGCTTTGTCACTCGCTCTGCTGCCTTGAGGAAAGCATTTAAACAGTCCACCTCGAAGAGGAGTTGGGAGGAATTAAAATGAGAAGATGTGTTCATTGATTGGGAAGAAAGATGCTGGATCATTTTGCGGGGAGAGCCCCATGTCAGTGCAGGTAGCAATTTCATGCGGTGCTCTTTGCTGGCTCTTGTTCCATGGGGTCACTCCTTCCCTCTCCTCTTCTGGGGTCCCTCTCCCTTCTCATGCCCTTTACATGCTGGTGTTCTCTGTCTCTTCTAAATTTTTTTTTTTTTTTTTTAGGTGTGCCATGCAGCTTGTGGGATATTAGTTCCCTGACCAGGGACCAAACCCATGACCCCTGCAGCAGAAGCACGGAGGGGTTCCACTAGTCTCACACTGGACTGCCACAGAAGTCTTGTCCTCCAATGGTCTTAAATAACAACCTCAAGCTGATGATTCCCCAAACTGTTCAAACCAGGCCCCTCCCCTCCTCCACTCTTCTCCAGGCTTCTAGCTTACACATCCAGTTGCACATGAGTCATCTCCACTGGAAATCTCACACACATCTTACACTTGTCACATCCACTGATGATCTTCCTTCTGCCAAGCTACTCCTCCCTCTTCCTATAGGCTTATTTGATTCAACAGTGTGGGGACCCACGTAGAGATACACGTCAGAGAGTGGAGGGTCAAACCTGACCCATTTTTCTTTATCCTCAACATTCAATCACTCTTTACATCCTGCACATTTCAGCTCATTTATACACCTCAAATCTGTCCCCTCCATCTCCACCAGGACTGACCTAGTTCAGGCTCTACACATCTCTCTCTCTACAATTACCTTCCAATTGGTCTGCAAGGCCTCTAGGGTTATTGCCCTCAAGGCCATTTTCTATATAGTTGCTGAAATAATCTTCTTAGAAAACAAATCTGACCATCTCACTTTTCTGCTTAAAGCTCTTTAGGCCACAACAAGGTTAAAGTTATCATGCCACAAATATTTACTGAATTCCTACTGAAGACTTGAGAGTCCCTTGGACTGCAAGGAGATCAAACCAGTTGATCCTAAAGGAAATCAAGCCTGAATACGCATGGGAAGGAATGACACTAAAACTCTGATACTTCGGGCACCTGATGTGAAGAGCATACTTATTGGAAAATATCCTGATGCTGGGAGATACTGAAGGCAAAAGAAGGCGGAGGCAGCAGCAGAGGATGAGATGGTTAGACAGCATCACAGGCTCAATGGACATGAGTCTGAGCAAGCTCCTGGAGAGAGTGGAGGACAGAGGAGCCTGCGTGCTGCTGTCCATGGGGTTGCAAAGAGTTAGACACAATTTAGTGGCTGAACAACAATACTGCATGCCAGGTATTGTTCTTAGCCCTAGAGATACAGAAATGAACAAGAGTTCTTGCCTTCTAGAGTTCATAGACATGGAATAAAGAAACAAGTATATATTAAATACGTCAGATGGTGATATGTGCTAAAAAATAAATCAGGGTAAGGAATACAGGGAGTGCAGAGAGGAGAAGCAGGCATGTCTTGGAACTGTAGAGAGAAGGTCTCTGATAAGGTGGGGCTTATCTTGAGCCAGCTCTGGTCTCCCCTCAGGTCTTACATTTCACCACTGCCTGCCTTGAGCATCTGCTCCAGTCACCCTGAACTCCCCTTTCTGTTCCAAATGGCTCTCTCCCTATCCTGGATGATTTCAGTTAAGACTAGTATTGAGATTTTCCCTGGTGGTCCAGTGGCTGACTTCATGCTCCCAACGCAGGGGACCCAGGTTCGATCCCTGGTCAGGGAATTAGATCCCACATGCTGTAACTCAGTTAGCATGCCGCAGCTATGGCCCAGCACAGCCAAACAAACAAATACTTAGAAAAAAGATTAGTATAAGTATTAACTCCTCCAAAATTCTGTCTTGATCTCTCTCAGATGGGTTAGGGAAACTGAAAAAGAGTGAGGTATTTCCTTTACAAAGCTCCCCATTAATGTGAGTACAAAACTTGGGCTACTTATTTCCTATAACATTTAGGACTTTTAAAATCTTTAAAGTTCAACCTTTTAAAAAATTGAAGTATAACTGCCATATAACACTGTGTCAGTTTTTCTTTTCTAAAAAAACAAACAAACAAACAACAATAGCTTTATTGAGAGGTAATTCCCATGCCATACAATTCATTCCTTAAAAGTACACAATTAAATGTCTTTTAATATATTTGTAAGGCTGTACAACTGTCAACACAATCTATCTTAGAACCACTCCAAAAGGAGACCTTGTACCTATGTCCCATTTCTTTCCAACCCACTAGCTCTAAGTAACCCATTCTACTTCTATAACATTGGTTATTTTGAGCATTTCATATCAATGGAGTTAACAATATGATCTTTTGTGACTAGCTCCTTTCACTTAAAGTTTGCAAGGTTTATCCGTGTTGTATAATATATTAGTACTTTTGTATTTATAGCTGAATCAATCTATTGTACATATGGATTGATCATATTTTATTTATTAGTTGATGGTTACCTCAGCAGTTTCCACTTTTCAGCTTTTATGAATAATGTTGCTCTGAAGATTTATGTACAAATTTCTGTGGAGATACAAATTTTCATTTCTCTTGGGTATATACCTAGGAGTGGAATTTCTGGATCATATGGATGCCAAGTGACGTGGGTTCGATCCCTGGGTCAGGAAGATCCCCTGGAGGAGGAAATGGTAACCCACTCCAGTATTCTTTTTTAAGTTTTATTTATTTGGCTGCACCAGGTCTCAGTTGCAGCATGTAGGATCCAGTTCTCTGACCAGGAATGGAACCCCAGCCAGCTGCATTAAGAGTACAGAGTCTTAGCCACTGGACTACTGGGAAGTCCCCCACTCCAGTATTCTTGGCTGGAAAATTCCATGAACAAAGGAGCCTGGTGAGCTACAGTCCATCGGGTCCCAAAGAGATGGACACGACTGAACACACCCACACGCACGTGTGCACACACAAACAGTAACTCTATAGCTAACTTTTTGAGGAACTTATGAATTGTTTTCCAAAGCGGTTGCACCATTTTATATTCCTATCAGCAATGTATTGATATGAGTGTTCTAGTTTCTCCACATTCTCTCCAACAGTTGCTATTGTCTGTCTTTTTGATTACAGTAATCCAACACTTGCTATTGTCTTTTTGATTATAGTAATCCTAGTAGCTGTGATGTGGTATCTTATTCTGATTTTGGTTTGCATTTCCCTAGTAACAAACAGTGTTGAGCATCTTTTCATATGTACACTGGCCATCTATATGTCTTGTTAGACAAATGTTTATTAAATTTTTTGCCCATTTTTTTATTAATAGATTTTATTTTTTCTCAACAGTTTTAGACTAACAGAAAAATTGGGAAGATAGAACAGAGATTTCCTGTTTAATTTATACTCAAATTCCCTATTAACATCTTATATTAGTATGATACATTTAGCACAATGATGAACCTATATTGATAAATTATTAAATGAAGTCCATAGTTTATTCACATTTCCTTAGTTTTTACCTAATGTCCTTTCTCTGTTTCAGAATCCTACCCAGGATATCACATTACATGTACTTACCATGTCTTCTTAGGTTCCTCTCGGCTATTACAGCTTCTTAGATTTTCCTTGGTTTTAACAAACTTGATAGTTTTGGGGAGAATTGGATGGGTATTTTGCAGGACCTTCATGTACTGGAATTTATTTGATACTTTTTATTATATGGGTCGTGATTTATGCATATTGATGTTGACCTTGATCACCTGGCTGAAATACTATTTGTCAGACTTTTCCACTATAAAGTTACTCTTCCACATTCCACATGTACTTTTTGGAGGGACGTCATTATGTGCAACCAGCCTTAAAAAGTGGGCCTCTACCTTTAGATTAGCTCCATAATCTATCTGGACTGCTTCTGCACAGATTTTTCTCTTCCTCCTTGTTTATTACTGTATTCAACCATTTACATCAGTATGGACTTATGGATATTTACTTGATAGTTTGGGTTGATATTCAGTAGTACTTTGTTTATTCTGTTGCTCAAATGGTCCCCTCTTTGCCATTGGGAGCTCTTCCAGTTGGTTTCTGTGCCCCTTTGACACACTGTGTTATGTGTGTGCATGTGTTTAGTACTTCCTTACTTTCTGGTACTATAGAGAAGTCGCTCAGTCGTGTCCGACTCTTTGCAGCCTCATAGACTGTAGCCCACCAGGCTCCTCTGTCCATGGGATTTTCCAGGCAAGAATACTGGAGTGGGTTGCCAATTCCTTATCCAGGGAATCTTCAGAAAGTATTAATACTACAGGCTCATCTTGTCTATTTCTTGTTCCAGTCCTACAATCAGTCATTTTCTGCAGGAGCCCCGTTTCCTTTTATTGAAGAACAGTACTTAGAACCAGATTGGGGTACTAGGTATGCGCATTGCTACTGGGATATCTTTACCTAGTCTTTAATTAGATTATTTGCTTTTGTATAATTGAGTTGTAAGAGTTCTATATATTCTAGATATAAATCCCTATGAGATATGTGATATCCAAATATTTTCTCCCATTCTATTGGTGGTCTTTTAACTTTCTTGATTCAACCTCTTATTGACTCAAACAAATATGATGTACTGTACTTCTCCATATAAACCTATGTCCAGAGGAGGCAGTTCAGGCAAGATATTTTTCTTCTTTTGTTTCCAGTTACCAAATGGTTTACTCTCTATCAGTGAAGATTTTTCTGTTGTCTTCTGTGGACTAGATGTTCCCACTCCATAGTATGGGTACTGTATATAGGAGATATAGGACTTGGTTAAGTCAACATGTACAGAACAGCTTCCAAGCTAACTTGGAGCTTTTGGAAGGGGTACTGGGGCTAAAGAGGGGTGGGGCATCTAGGAGCAGAGACTGCCATCATTAAAAGCAAATTAACTTAGCTGTGTGCTCTGCTTAGTCGCTCAGTTGTGTCTGACTCTTTGTGACCCCATGGACTGTAGCCCTCCAGACTCCTCTGTCCATGGGGATTCTCCAGGCAAGAATACTGGAGTGGATTGCCATGCCCTCCTCCAGAGGATCTTCCCAACCTAACAATCGAACCCAGGTCTTCCATATGGCAGGTGGGTTCTTTATTATCTGAGCCACCAGGGAAGTCACCATTGGTTAGTATCTCTCTAAGAGTAATCACAGCTCCGCTTCATCATGGGAAATGGATGAGTACCTATGCTGGGAAGAGCAGGGCTTTCTTTCTAACTATTCAAAGAGGAAAAAAGAGGCTGCCAATTTGGTCTTTTATATATCACACTAGAATCACACTAACTGCATTTCTGTTTGCACCGAATGCTTCAGACCTTACCATGGAATTGAGGAGTAAGCAGCCTTCCCTAAATATGTTTCAAGTTTGTTGCTATACTGGGTAAGTTGTAGGGCAGATAAAGGAATGAAAACCAAAGCATTTCAGATATCTGATCAAGTCTGCTAGTGGCTGATTCTCTATCCTGAGCTCATTTAACCTACTGGCAGCATTTAACACAGATGAAGACACCCTTCCCTTCAAACATTTTCTTCACTTCTAGGACACAAACCTCTCCTGGTTATTTTCCTACTTTATTGGCTGCTCCTTTTCAGGTTCTTCTGCTGATTCCTTCACAGGATTCCAACATCTAAGCAGTGGAGGACCCAAGGACCAATTCTTGGTCAGCCTTTCTTTCTGCTCTACTCATTCTCATTGCAGTCTCACTTCTCACTCTGTCTCATGGCTTTAACATCACATTTATAAGCTAATGAACCCCAAACTCCCATTTCTAGTCTATATCTCTTCCCTGAAAAAGCAGAGACATCACTTTGCCAACAAAGGTCCGTATAGTCAAAGCCATGGTTTTCCTAGTAGTCATGTACAGATGTGAGACTGGACCATAAAGAAGCCTGAGCGCCAAATAATTGATGCTTTCAAACTGTGGTGCTAGAGAACTCTTGAGAGTCCCTTGGACAGCAAGGAGAGCAAACTAGTTAATCCTAAAGGAAATCAGTCCTGAATATTCAGTGGAAGGACTGATGCTGAAGCTGAAGCTCTGATACTTGGGTCACCTGATGAGAAGAGTTGATTCACTGGAAAAGACTATGATGTTGGGAAAGACTGAGAGGAGGAGGAGAAGGGGGAGACAGAGGATGAGATGGTTGGATGGCATCATCACTCAATGGACATGTGTCTGAGTAAACTCCAGGAGGTAGTGAAGGATGGGGAGACCTGGCGTGCTGCAGTCCATGGGGTCACAAAGAGTCAGACACGACTGAGAGGCTGAACAACAACCACCTCTTTCCTCAACTCTAGATTTGTTTATCCAGATCTCTCTTCTTTACCTCTATTTAGACATCTCATCAGCATCTCAAACTTCATATTTCTAAATGCAAACTCTTGAGAGCCTCTTTGTATTTGCCTGCCCCCTCAACTCAGCCTGCCTTTCCCATCATCTGGCTCACTTTCATTTCAATAAATGAAAATACCCTCCTTTGAATTGCTCAGAACAAAAATCATGGGGTCACTTGTTCACTTCCAATCCCTTAACGAATCCTGTTATCTCTACTTTTAATATATATCCTAATCTGTCCATTTCTCAGCCTCTCCACTGCTACAATTGTGGTTTGAATCACCACTATTTTTCACCCAGATGATTGCCAATAGTTTTCTAACAGATCCTTCTGTTTCTGCCCTTGTCTGTAATTTCCGCTGCTCAGGAAAAACAGAAAATCATCTGTTTTCCACAGAGCAGCCAGAGTGACTCTTTTATAACATAAGTCAGATCATGGCATTCTTCTGTTCCAATTCTTCTAATAGCTTCCAACCTCAAAGTAAAGGCCAGTGTTATTACTGGTCTTCAGGATCTCAGCTTCTTTGATTAAGTCTGTGACTCATCTCTTATTCTTTCCTTGTTTATGTACTTCAGCTTTACTGGCCTTTCTCCTGTCTTTAAATGCTAAATACATGCCTCTTTCTAGTTCTCTGCTCTTAGTGCTCCCTTCCTCAGAAGCTCCTCTATGTACTTACATGACCTACTCTTCCTTTAGGTCTTTCCTCAAATGTTACCATCTCATTAAGAACTTCCCAGAACACTCAAAATCACAAATTACCTTCATAATATCTGAATACACTCTATTCTTCTTAACATCTAATTTTTCACCATAGCACGTATCATCATCTGGCATACTTTGTATTTTACTTGTTTATTAGTTTGTCTCTCTTGCCCATAATAATGTAAATTCCGCAAGGGTAGGACCTAGAGAGGATGCACACTCAATAAACGTTTGTTGAATGAATGAGTAAAAGGATGAGGACACTTCCTTATGTGTTAGGACCTCACCACATCCTGAACCTTAGCTTTCGTTTCCTTATCTGTGCCAGATGAAATAATGAGAGAGATATCAGTCTAAAGAAAACCAAAAAGACCACAGAAACAAGGAGAGATAATAGAGGTAACAGGAGAGATAAAAGAGGCAACTGTAATGAGAGAGACCAATACAAAAGGGAAATGTGTGAAGAGATGGAAGTACTAGGAGGAAAATTCTGGGATTGTTTTTTTCCCCCCAACAATGGCTTCACTTGAACTATAAAGGCTGCCAGATTCATTACCCTGGGGATGGAAGTACTCATTCAGACTTCTCCATTACTCCTGACTAGTGGGTTGCTTCGAAGCACATGACAGTTCAGGGTAAGATGTTCTTTGATTAAGGCAATTAAAGAGCACACTCATAGTGGCCTTCCACTTTCTAGCTAGTCTGTAGTGATTTTCCAGCACAAAGCCTCTTTTTGAGCCTGAAAAATCAACGGCTGGGTCAAAAGGGTCAAAACCATAGCAGAGATCATTACCATAGGGGACAGGGTCTCTCAGCAGTTCTGGTCATATTATGGGTTATTTTGAGCCTTTGCTCACCCAAGATTTATTCCTATTAGAGATTAGTAGGACCAAAGGTGTGTACGAAGAAAGAGACAACAATACCATGAGTAGAAGGCTTAACATAAATGGGATGAGTCCAGATCTCTCATGTCTTTATTTTGGAAGAGTGTTCTATTTTCCACTGGTCAGGAAGGCTGTGAAAGTGAAAAGCTACAAGAGCCTTGCAACTTCTTGTTAAGTAAATCTTCTGACACATGGCAACTAGTGATTAATTACTACGTTAGAAGATAACATTCCTATAGAGGTTTGCTGGAAATACAGATGTTGTCTATGCTTGATTAGACATTGCTTAAGGAATGCTGAGACACACTGTTGCAGTCTATTATGTCTGGCTATTTTGGTATCACTTTTACGTTTATTTTACATCACTTCACATTCAGTAGAACTGATGGAGCCCATTTCACAAGACCTGTCCCTACCAAAATCAAGAACAGGAAAAAAAAAAAAAGACAAAACAAGGCTATAAAGTGTATTTAGTATATGTGTACGTAGGAGAGCAAGAGAAAATGAAGGAGAAAGAGCCTATGAATAGTTAGGGATGTAGTATTCTTTCTTGTAACACTTTCTAGAAAGAAAGAATTGCAAAGGAGATGTTCTGTTTCTCAATAGCCTATAAGAAAATGATCTCACATCAGCTGGTTAAAATGTTCAGGATGTTAAAGATAAACTGGACTTCGCCATTATCCAAGCTCCTTACCAGAAAAAGAAGCCTTGATTTGATACCTAGTAATTCATCCAGTATACAAAGTGAGCACTTACTCTGGTTCACATACCGAGGAAACAGAAAATTTCCTGGAGCTTACAAGTCTAGTAAAGATGTGATCAGGACGGAATCATCTAGGGCTATATACTTAGGCTAGCCTATCTCCTCTCAAAATCCATGAACAGTAATGACAGCAGTATCTCTCCCAAGTGGTCATCTTTTAGCTTATAGCCACTTCCTTGGATATCACTCCCAAATCCAACCATGACAGGCATGGCTTCATTGAAGAAATGTTTTGCTGGTACATGGCCCATCAATGTCAACCTCAACACTGCCCAGTCATCATTTCATTATTCAGATGCTAGAGTTTTTTGTATGTGTGCAGGCCCCATAGTGTCTGTCAAAGGCTGTGTTAATTTACTTACTTCAGCAAAATAAAAAAAAAAATCATTTAAAAAAGGATGATTGAATTTAGGAATTATATTCCTCAGAGAATTAGTAATGCTTCTCTGTATCCCTCAGGCCTCTGTGTTCTTAACTTTCCATTTTCAATGTTATTATGAATAGACTAATTCAATAATGAGATCATTCCCCATAAGGGAGGCCAAATAAATGCAGCATTCAGTCACACCTGGTTTCCCTAATCTGAGCAAGGAACGCTTTCCACCGAATTTAGCCTGGGAGAGGGAATTTAAAGAACACACACACTCAAACAGAAAGAAAACGACAGAGAAGGAGGACAGGAAAGCAGAACAACAGGGTAGCAATGGAACAAACGAGTGACAACTTGGAGAAGAAAGGTGAACGTGAAGATGTATGGCTATATGATTTCAAGACACAGATCCTAGCATGGATGTCTTAATGACTGTCAAAGTAACACAGCATTTCATCATCCCCGGAAATTTCTCAAGAATTATTTCAAATTTTATTAAACTTCTTCAGGAATCAAAAAGTCAAGTGAAAAGACACAGAAATACTAAATAAGAGGCAGGAGCATGCTGGACTATTAAAGACAAAAAACTTCCCAGCAATAAAGGGGTTCATGGAAAAAGTCATCCAGGTTTAATCAACAATAAAACACCAACACCATGATCGTCATCCATCCTCTTCAAAACTTCTAAAGTTTCATTAAAGACCCAAAGATCCACTGACTTAAGAAAGGTATGAGTAGCGTTGAGACCACATAAAGAGAGAAGATTAACTCTTACATTTGAAAAAGAGTATTACAAGGAAACCCTAAAAACTGAGATCAGCAAACCTTGAAAAGAGAAAGTCCAAACACTATTAAAAAAAAAATAACCCTCAGTTACATGAAGGAATAGCATGGAGAGTGATGAGTAGTCATTTTCTCCCCAACGAAAAGAAGAAGAGGTGATGGATTTCAACTGGGAAAGATAGAAGAGATGAAGAAATAGATTCATGTAAAAATATATTCAATACATGTTATTTATAATGAGAGAAAATGTAAAAAATCCCAATGTCTACAAATCTGCACATATTAATAATCAGATAAATAAATTATGATTTACTTACCCCATGAAACATTTTTCAGGCATTAAAAAGAATATTTTCAAGGGACATTAATGGATATGGGAAAAACCATGTTTTCAAAGGTTACTAATGACATAGGAAAACACAAATTAAATGAATAGAAAACCCATTAATAATTTTGTAAAGAGAAATGATACACAGGCCCACGAATGAGACTCACCTGTACACACAGCACATGCATAAAAACCAGGAGAAAGTATATCAAATATCGCATTTTTAGATTAAAAGTTTATGAGTAATGTTTATACTCTTCTTTGTATTTTATGTTACATGTTTTATGCAATGAGCACACATTACTTTTACAGTTAGAAAACAAAGTTACTGAAGTTCTGTAGTAAAAGACCTTAGGTTAGACGATAGGAAAAATTACATTTCACAATCATTAAACATCCAATAGAATTTTATAGACTTACTTCCCTATTACCAAAGGACATCTCTTAGTTCCATTTTTTATCCTTTTCTAAAACTGAGGTATAATTGACATATTAGTTTCAGAGGTACAGTGTAATAATTCAATATATGGATATATTGGGAAAAGATCATTGCAACAAGTTTAATTAACATCCATCACTTCTATTTCATTTTTTAAACTAGCTTTTCAATGATTAAGAATCCAGTTTTATTAATGATTTGGTAGAATGCTTTGGAACACGAACTGAGTCCGATCTACCCTCTCTTACCTCGCGACGTCCAAGTCTGCCTCCCGTGACATGGTGATGTTGGTCAAATTCTGCTGCAGGACAAAAATGTTCCTACACATTTTCTTGATGCCAGACTCACTGATGCGCCGGAAGTACTGGGCCCCGTTAATAAGGATGCAGGAGATCAGGTGTCCCAGGCCTGAGGGATCAGCACAGGGTGATGGGGAGGGAGGAGGCAGATTAGAGACATCTCGAAGAAATGGACACACAGGATTCCTCTCTCTACTCCTCAGAAAATGTAAGTGACCAAAGAAAACTTAGCTCTGATGGTTGGACCACCTGATCTTACAAGGATTTTGGAGTAGTTAGATACTGCCCAAGGAGTTACAAGTGGGGACACTTCATGCTGGTAAAAAACCTAGCACATCCACAGTTTCTGCACTGGTATGTAGAAAAGCCACATACCAAGGCTTAAGAGTATATGCTAGATTGTTTTAAATTGCTGCGTAAAACTTCTGTTTTTCCTGTTGAGCTATTTTAAAGCAGAGAACACCATATGTAAATACTATCATCTGTTTACCCTCCTCTTCCTCCTACAAAACAGGTAGGGGTTGTACTTTTGGCTCAGAAGTTGATTGGGAACCTATGTAAATAAAAATAAATCAATAAGAAATTGGACTCTTGGCATTAATGTTAACACACCCCAATACTGACAATGGGGTATCTAAAGGAGTAATGGGAGAGAATGTAATTAGAAACAAAGTGGAAGGGAAAGCAGATCATTAACTGCTAAGTTCACACAAGACTCCCGTGTAGTTTTCAGGGGTCTCATTAAGTGAGTTGTTCTCACTGTCTTAAGGTCTGTGAAATTCGACAAATTGCTGGTTAGGATGTCAACAAACTAAGAGATTCCATTTCAGGTTATCTTAGGTAACGAAGTTGAGGAATGTTGGTTCAGAACAACCCGAGGAACATGTGGGTTACCATTTTTAGAAGTTAGATTTTAATTCTAAATGCTTGGAACTAAGTAAACTTCTCTTCCTCCTTCTCTTATTCTTACAAAGTTGGACTCTGGCAAGATATTTTCTCAGAAATCTGAAGTTAGTCTGACTAGTCGAGAATAGTCTACTATTTTTGTCTCACGGTGTAACTTCAGGTTCAAAGGCTCCTTCTGTCTTCAAAACAAGTTTTTCCCTTGATTAGGATACATGTAGGAAAAGGACAGGAGAAGGCAACATCTCTTGCATCTCTTGCTTCAGCTGCTGCTGCTGCTAAGTCGCTTCAGTCGAGGCCGACTCTGGGCGACCCCATGGACTGCAGCCCACCAGGCTCCCCCATCCCTGGGATTCTCCAGGCAAGAACACCGGAGTGGGTTGCTATTTCCTTCTTCAATGCATGAAACTGAAAAGTGAAAGTGAAGTTGCTCAGTCGTGTCCGACTCTTAGCGACCCCATGGACTGCAGCCTACCAGGCTCCTCTGTCCATGGGATTTTCCAGGCAAGAGCAATGGAGTGGGGTGCCATTGCCTTCTCTGTTGCTTCAGCTACACTCATCCAATGTTGCTTCAAGATGACAAATTAGCTACTCTTCTAAGGTGAAGTAAAAAGCTGTTCACTCAAAGGGACAGAAACACACACATGGATTTTACATTTAAAGCCAGACAATTTATGTGAAAAATCTCTGCAGGTTCTTTTGCTATGATGCCCTTGAGCCCATAACTTCAGGCAGAATTTTGTTCTGCAGTGGTTTAATGTGGTCTTCTCTAAGCGCAGGCTATGAGGTGATGTACTGGTTATCGAGAATAAAAAATAGATTACAGAAATAAATGTATATAATAATTAAGCAAGATAAATTATACTAATAAACCAGTTAAAAGTTGGTCTGCTTTGTATTATCACCATATACCACGAATTTTAAACAATATCTGTGATTAAATACACCCCTTAAAAAATAATAAAAAATTTCTCCTTGCCATACCAAGAAGACTGAGACCACTGTCACCTCCTCCACTTGGGAAATTCAATAATATGCCCTTGAATTTAGAAAGTGATATGACAGGGGACAGCTAGCTTTTTAAGTAAGATATTTCCAAATATGATTTTTTTTTTTTTTTAGTTAAAATATCTTCTGTGTCAGAGGATTATACCTCTATTGTTTCCCAGAAGGATTAGATGTCAAGAAATGTCTGGTCCAAATGAGAGGAAAACTCTGGGATGTGAATGGTGACATGTGGGACTTAGAAGAGCCAGTGTCAAAAGCCAGACGGGAATTCTGTGTGGTCAGAAGAGTGATTCTTAGATGGGTCCTATACTGTTAAGATCAGAGAAGGCAATGGCACCCCACTCCAGGACTCTTGCCTGGAAAATCCCATGGGCAGAGGAGCCTGGTGGGCTGCAGTCCATGGGGTTGCGAAGAGTAGGACACGACTGAGCGACTTCACTTTCACTTTTCACTTTCATGCATTGGAGAAGGAAATGGCAACTCACTCCAGTGTTCTTGCCTGGAGAATCTCAGGGACGGGGGAGCCTGGTGGGCTGCCGTCTATGGGTTCGCACAGAAGCAGACACGACTGAAGCGACTTAGCAGCAGCAGCTTACTGTTAAGATAGACAGTATGACTGCAGTCCCCAGGACACAGAGCTATGGGGCTGATGAACCTTTTTTTTTTATCACTTACATATTCTGGCTAAAGTCTTTCAGGAACATTCCCTTTCAGAACACATCTTCATCACTATGACATAATTTAATGGGAAAATAGGATTTTTTTTGGGGGGGGGTCCTGCATTTGCTAGAACAGAATCATTTCATAAAGCAAGACATGGTCATGCATTGACACTTTCTTTCCATCTTCAGGCTGCCACAATCCTTTGCACTAAGTACCTTCTTAACTTGTTTTACGTTACACTGGCTCAATTCTGTGAGATACCATAGATACTTTTGGCTCCAGGGTCTATGTACAAACTAACCGAAACAAGAAAAAAGGGGGTATAATTGGAAGTCTTAAAAAAGGGTCCTTTGGAGGAATTCATCACGCAAATGATTTGGCTGGCGGCTCATTTTTCTGAATGTTGAAGGCAAACACCTTTGGATAGTACTGCTGTTCACGCCCTTCCTTGCTTCCTTCACTCTGAAGGCATTTATGGATGCAGACTTCTCAGAACTGCTGCTCATCAGTGGTTTCTGTTTTCTCTTCAGGCAAGAATTCATTCTCCGAAAGAAAACTTCCCCTTCCAGTGATAATTTTAGCCAATGAGGGGATCTCTCAGGGTTCTTTTCTTATTGCGTGTGTTTCTTTTTCCTTTATGAGCTCCTCTTGAGTTAATTTGTGGTCCACTCCACACACTTCCCCAGCTCTCGTGAGTGGTGTGTCAAGGAGGCAGCCGGGCTGCCATCTGCCTCATCTTGGATTAAATCTCCTCGTCAAGAAAGAGCAGATGGCAGCCATATTGTTGCCTACCTCGCCATACACAGAGAGGCTAGGTATTGCTGCTTTCATCCAAAAAGCGAAAAACAAACACAAAAAAGCCAAAACCCCTTTCCTACAAGTTCTGAGCCTTAGTAATAGAGAGAATCAGGGGAACCTTCACCCTTCTTTCCTCCCAAACCCTCAGGGCCAGGGCCAGGGTCTGACCTTCAAATATGTACTGGAACTTGTGCTGCTGGAGGTTGGCGCTCATGGCTTCCTCAATGGCGCTGATATCTTTGTTGAGCTTCACCACCAGCGGGTCATAATCCATGCTTTCCACATTCGCGACAATGGCGTAGTTCCCCTCCTTCGCAAGAGGGATGAGATAGTGGAAGCAGTGAACCCTGGAAGAGAGGCGGAGGGGGGGTGGGGAGCAGTTAGTAATGATTCTTCCTGATGAAAACAACCCTCTTCTTGGGACAGAGCACCCAAATATTTAAGACAGCAGTGGCCCTTTAAATTTCTATGTATCCCTCCCCCTCTTCCCCAGAAAGCTATCTTAGTTATTTTATAGAAAAACCGAGTGATCTTGAGCAAGTCAGCTTCTGTGATCCTCCCTTGTTTAATCCACACATTACGGGTGATGAATAGATACGCTAAAAAATCTTTCTGGTGACAAGATTGCTTGCACAGATTGAAAAGTACTATCTCTTTCAAGGGATACTGTTGCAGTGAAAATGAGAGGCAGAGGTCACAGATCTCGGAAACTTTGGTTTCCATTGTCATTTGCTAGCTGTGTGACTTTAGGCAAGTTACTTTTTAAACTCTCCACACCTCAGACTTCCCTGGTGGCTCACATGGTAAAGCATCTGCCTACAATGTGGGAGACCCAGCTTCGATCCCTGGGTTAGGAAGATCCTCTGGCAAAGGAAATGGCAACCCACTCCAGTGCTCTTGCCTGGAAAATCCCATGCACAGAGGAGCATGGTAGGCTACAGTCCATGGGGTCACAAGGAGTCAGACATGACTGAGCGACTTCACTTACACCTGTTATCTTATCTGTGAAATGGGGATGATAACAACACATACCTCACAGAAAGGCACAGGGTGTAGCACTATTATCATATTTATTATTGTTACTCTATTACTTAAGCAGAACGCTTACTGAACCGTGTGTGAATTTGTTAGAAGGTATGAAAATGTAAGACACAGTTTGTGCCATTTAAGATGCCACGGCTTAATGGGGACGACCAAGAAAAAACAACCAAAAGGGGACGGTTTTTTACTCAGAAGCACGTGTACCCAGGGTGTCATGGGAGTGTGCAGAGGGTATTAGGAAAGGTTCAGGACAGGAGCGGATACTTGTCTTAGAAGACATATCGGAGTGAGCTTGAAGAAACAGCACATTCCTATGTTGAAAGCAGTCAGTCTGAACATGTGCAACTCTTAGGTTCTTTTTGGTAGGTATCATTAACTCAAGGAAGACTGAGATGGGGAAGGATTGGCTACTGCATAATCTTTCTATTAAGCCGCAATGAAAGCACATTTCAGGCCAAATTGTTCTACCACAGTTCAGTTCATTTCAGTCGCTCAGTCGTGTCTGACTCTTTGCGACCCCATGAATCGCAGCACGCCAGGCCTCCCTGTCCATCACCAATTCCCGGAGTTCACTCAGACTCATGTCCATCAAGTTGGTGATGCCATCCAGCCATCTCATCCTCTGTCGTCCCCTTCTCCTCCTGCCCCCAATCCCTCCCAGCATCAGAGTCTTTTCCAATGAGTCAACTCTTCACATGAGGTGGCCAAAGTATTGGAGTTTCAGCTTTAGCATCAGTCCTTCCAATGAACACCCAGGACTGGCCACCCACACATACAGGTATTTACTAAAAACAAACATACAACCACCCCACCCCTCCCCCATCCGCTGGCAGGTATAGATCAAACAGGTTCGTTCTGTAAGTTTAGTGATTGTTTTCCGTGCTCCGTCTGATCTTGACAGGAAAGGTTTACTGGAAGTAGACAGGATGATAATCCAGAGTCGGGATTCTGTTACGCTTAGAGCTGGCATCAGGTAATGAGAATATGCCTAAACAAACGGCCACAGCCTTGAGCATCATCCCTAAGATTGCAACCACAGGCTTAATCATCATCTTGGTGACAGACAATTTACAAACAGTAATTCACCTTTCTAGTGTACAGTTTTATGAGTTTTGACAAATGCAACCAGTTGTATAAGCATCACCATAACCAAATTATAGAACAATTCCATCACTTCCAGAACTCCATTGTGCCACCCTGAAGTCAACCTCTACTTATACGCCAAGGCTCTTGCAACTACAAATCTGTTTTCTGTCCCCACAGTTTTGTCTCTTCTGGAAGGCCATATTACGCAATTGCATATCATGCAGCCTTTGGGGTTTAGTGTCTTTCAGTCTGCCTCAAACATCTGAGATTTATCCATGCTGCTGTCCATTCCTTGTTATTGCTATGTGGCCTCCTGCCTATGTATGTGCCACGATTTAACCATCACCAGCTGACACCAGGGTTGTTTCTTGTTTGCAGTGATTATGAATTAATCAGCTTCACATATAGGTTTTTGTGTAAATATAATTTTCTCTTTTTCTTGCGAAAATTTCTAGAAGTGGGACTGCTGCATCATATGGTAAGTGTACATTTAATTTTGTAAGAAACCACCAAATTGTTTTCCAAAGGAGCCGTGCCACTTTGCTTTCCTACTAGCAGTGTACAAGAGTTCCAGTCGCTCTGCATTCTCACCAGCACTTTTTGTTGTTAGCTTTTTTTTTTAATAAAAACTTAAGCTTTGTGGAGGTATAGCTGGCATTAAATGATTATAAGATATTTAGTGTACATCATGGCAACTTGATATATGTATACACTGTGAAAGGATTCCCTTCACCTAGATAATTAATACATCTATCACGTCACATATTTATCCTTTCTTTTTTTAAAAAAATGAGAATACTGAAGTACTACTCTGTGAGCAAATTTCAATTATACAGTACAGTGTTATCAAGTACAGTCATCCTGGTTTACATTAGAACCTCAGACCTTATTTATCTTACAGCTGAGATTTGTAGTCTTTTACCAACCACTTCCTATTTCTCTCATCATCTAGCCACCACTTTTCTTCTGTTTCTGTGATTTCCTAAAAAAAAGATTTGACATATAAGTGATGCCATGCAGTGGTTATCTTTCTTTGTCTAGCTTATTTCTTCTAGGATACTGCCCTCAAGTGTTGTCAGTTTAAAAAAAAAATTTTTGTTTTTTTACTCATTTAAATAGATGTACAGTGGTGTCTCACTGGGGCTTTAGTTTGCATTTTACAAGTGACTAATGATGTTGGACACATTTTCATATATTTATTTGCCATCCATACATCTTTGTATTCATATCACTTGCCTAAATTTTTGTTGAGCTGTTTATTTTCTTATTATTAAGTATTGAGAGTTTTTTATATGGGCTGAAAAGAAAGTGTTAGTTACTCAGCTGTGTCTGACTCTTTGTGACCCCATGAACTCTAGCCCACCAGGCTCCTCTGTCCATGGAGTTCTCCAGGCAAGAATACTGGAGTGGGTTGCCACTCCCTTCTCCAGACCCAGGGATTGAACCTGGGTCTCCTGCATTACAGGCAGATTTTTTACCATCTGAGCCACCAGGGTAGCAAGTTATCAGACATGCATTTTGTAAATATTTCTTCCCAATCTTTGGCTTGTCTTTTCATCTTAACAATGTCTTTCAAAGAATGGTTTTAAATTTTGATGAAGTTCAATTTAATCTTTTTTTTTATGGATTTTTTTTTTTTTATGGATGGTACTCTAGGGGTTAGCTTTAAGAAAACTTTGCCCAATCAAAGTTACAAAGATTTATTCCTGTATTTTCTTCCAGGATTTTTCCAGTTTGAAGTTTTACACTTAGAAGTATGATCCATTTTAAAGTAAGTTTTGCATAGGATGTGCTATATTTTTATAATCTGTTCATTTAAGGAAATCCAAATGTCTTGATTATCAGTGCATTTTTATGATAGGTAATCACTTTAACAGTTACTAAAAACTAAAGATTAATTTTGCCAGTAAAAACTCATTCTGACATTCATATACTTGAAATGTATGGTTTTGATCAGGATACCAGTAACTGCATGTTACAGTCCTTCCAGAATGAGACATTTTTGATAAAATGAAACTTGAACAACTCTGGAGTGGGATTCATGCCTGGGGAAATTGACTGCTATTTCACAGTTGGAATTTAAACTAAGTAACTCTTAGTTGAAAATAAAATCAAGTCACCAACGCTAAAACACTTTTACAGTAAACTACAGACATTACCACCTCAGACAATGAGGCTTCTCAGGTCTCTCAGTGGTAAAGAGTCTGCCTGCCAACGCAGGAGACCTGGAGTCCATCCCTGGGTTGACAAGATCTCCCGGAGAAGGAAATGGCAACCCACTGCGGTATTCTTGCTGGGAAAATCCCATGGACAGAGGAGACTGGTGAGCTATGGTCCATGGGATTGAAAAGAGTCGGACACGACTGAGTGACTGAGCACTCATGCATGCCTCGGACAACGGGAAGACCATGTGCAGTGGCATGAGGGTGTGGATGGAGGGCGGTTTTAAGGACTGACCAGAAGTTCCTTCCAGTACATAGAGATGACATGACAGAGGCATGAGGTGAGCTTGGGGTGGGGTGGGGGTGGGGGCGGTGGTCAGGGACCATGTCGTCATAAGATTGAGGTCATCGAAACAGGATTTTAAGAGGTGAACGATATAATCAGATATGAGTTTTGGCAAGATGATTCGGCACAGTATAAAGAGTAAATTAATGGTAGAGAATGATAGAAACTAGAAGTAGAGACTGCCTAGGAAATTACTATGAATTGGAGGTGTTTTATGGCACCCCACTCCAGTACTCTTGCCTGGAAAATCCCATGGGCAGAGGAGCCTGGTAGGCTGCAGTCCATGGGGTCGCTAGGAGTCGGACACGACTGAGCGACTTTCCTTTCACTGCTCACTTTCATGCACTGGAGAAGGAAATGGCAACCCTCGAGTGCTCTTGCCTGGAGAATCCCAGGGACAGAGGAGCCTGGTGAGCTGCTGTCTCTGGGGTCGCACAGAGTTGGACACGACTGAAGCGACTCAGCAGCAGCATGAGATACTGGACTTCCCTGGTGGCTCAGACAGTAAAGAACCTGTCTACCATGCAGGAGACTCGGGTTCAATTCCTTGGTTGGGAAGATCCCTTGGAGAAGGGCATGGCAACCCACTCCAGTATTCTGGCCTGGAAAAGCCCATGGACAGAAGAGCCTGGCGGGCTACAGTCCGTGGGATCACAAAGAGTTAGACACGACTGAGCGACCAACACTTTCATGAGACACTGAAGTGAACGGCAGAGAGGAGAGAGAAAAACTATTTTAAGGCACTGTCTTCCTCTCCCCAAAAGATTAGAGATGAAAAAGAACTTAAAATAGTCATTGGCAGACATCAAGTTCAGAACGAGTGGGGTTTTTTCCTTTGGAATTCTGGCATGTTGTTGCTGACCTTAACATGACTTTGGCATTAATATTTTTTCTGCAAATATTGCTGATTACACAGCAGGATGGTTGGTTTTCAGAAAGTGCACACTTAGGATCCCAACAGCGACAGGCAGTTACTGCTGAACCCACTTAGAACCCTCCTGATGGTGAGAGAAATCAGCTGATAAAGGTGACATTCTTAGCATCTCAAACTGAAATGGCAACTTAATTATCCTCTTCTAAAGTTCAAACAGGGGAAAAAAACCAAAACCCAAAAAACCTCAACCATTTTTAATGGTCTCACCATGTCTTTCATCTCTTGGGGTTGTCACACGCCTTATGCTTTAAACTGTATAAAAAAAAGCACTGCTTAGTGGTTAACTGTGACCTACAGGGACACAGGTAAAATGTCACATGTCCTTCAAAACAGAATCTACTGGCTTTGAGAGTATTTTTGGTTTGAACTTTAACAACGTTCAAGACAAAATTGGGCTATGGATGTAAAAATATTTGGGGGAATAAGACAAATTTTTGGTATTTGAAGTTGTTCTAGACTTCTTGCTAGCCTTTGCCATTAATTGAGCACCCCTTCCTTTTTCTGTCTGTTCTGGCTTCTTGGGTAAAAGTGCCAGAGAGTGCCAAACCAGCCACTTCTTCATTGCACCAGCTCCAGCACCACAGGTCCTAAGCTGAGTCTCCTTTACAACCAGATGGGAACAAAACTAACTTTAGCTGACTATGATGACAAGGATGACGTCGGGCCATGCAGTCTTTGTTCTTCTTAAGTATAGGGTTGGCCAAAAAGTTCGTTTGGGTCTTTCTGTAACAGCTTATAGAAAAACCCAAACGAATTTTTTGGCCAATCCAATCCATATGGTGGACCGTGAGTTCCAAAACAATTCACTGTCTTTGATGAGTAGCATGTTTTGTTTGAGGAACCTGCACTTATTTTATCTGGGTTTGATTTCTCCAGAGTCACTGAAGTTTTTACCGAATACTGATTATATAACAGGACTGTTACAGGTTCTAGAGCCAGAGCAATGCATGAGGCACACCTGACTCCTGCCTCCCAGGTGCTAAAAGTTCCTTCCACAGTCACCCGCTGTGGGCACCCATAGCCCTTAGCCATCTCCTCTATTGTAGCACTGGACTACTACAGTAACGATTTACTTGAGGTTCTCCTTATTCATTTTCTACCATTAACTGTACAAACAAAGAAAATCTTGTCACTGTGACAAGGAATGAATAAAGTATGTCAACATTCACTATCTGAGCCATACATGGAGTGCTCTGTCTCAGTTTTTTGTACCATACTTAAGAAAAAGCAAAGACAGTCTGGAGCACATTTATAGGAAAGCAACCTGAATGTTGAAACCATGTTAAAAGAAGATATAAGAAAATTTAATTTGGAAAAAAATAAACATATTTAATGTTTTCATTTACAGTTAAGTAAAGATAATTCTGCATCCAGGACTCTAAAACTCAGTTTTGTTTTGTTTTTTTGTAATTTAGTCTTAAAATGATCCTTTTTCTATTTTTAAATTAATGAGGAAGGAGATATGGCAATAGATGTTACAGCATTGATTGGTTTCTTGTAAAGTTAATCATTAAATAATGACTAAAATATGCTTAACATTATTAAAAATACTATTGCCAAGATGTACAAAACTTTTAAAAAGCAGGTTAGAGGTTAAGGATTAAAATGATCTTACTCAAATGCCTTGAAAATATCACACTTTAAATTAACTACACTACAAGCTGATAATTCCAAATGAAGAACACATCGTGTACACATGCAATCAATAGCATAAATTCTAGGAGCTGTGATAGTAATTAATTTGATGGTTTTCTGCACAACCCAGGTAACAGAGACATCAGAGTATTACTGTGTTTTTTTCCTCATCAACTGCATTTATCTATTCACAGAAAATATCTGATTTATTTCACTGTCAGCTGGTAAATAGAAAATAAATCTAAAAATTATCATAAAATCAGAAAGCATAAAGGAAATAGTCTTTAATTCTAAACAACTGAATGTAAGAAATAAGAATAGAAATAATGCTGAGTAAATAGACTCCAAATCGACAATGCTACTTCTCTTACCCTACTCAAAGGTCTTCACAAGCAATAAGCAAGTAATTCACTGGGCAAGATAATGAAGAATGAAAAAAGTAAGTAGCATACAAAAGAAGTGACATTAACAATACATTATCAGTGAGCTTTGCCTAAGCAAACCTACAAGATAGCCAAGTTCTAACTGGAGCCCAAACATACAAACCAAAATCCTATTTACAATTTGAAAACCCAAGTCTACTAAAGACTCCAAACAAAAAGACAATACTCTATCAACTTTAATAACGTCTCATGGTGATTTAGAAGAAAATATATTACTGTACACCTTATGATTCTGGTATTTCAAAAGCATATATCTAGCTGTCTATTTGACACTGGTACCCAGATGTCTAATTAACATCTCAAACCAGATGTCACCAAAATGGAATTCTTGATTCCCACCTCTCCCCGAGTGTTCCTCATCCCTCAGCCTTTGTCACCTCACTCCATAGCCTTGGCATCCACAGTTGCTCTGGCCCCAAAGCTGGTGGTTTTCCGGGAGTCCCTTCTTTCTCTCAGCTGCCACCAGTTCTACACCCAGTCCAATCTATCAATAACTGTTATCCGCTCTACCTCGAGAATATGTCCCAATTTCAACACTTTCCCACACCTTCACCTCTGTCACTCTGGTGCTCATATCTGGTCTCAATGAATCCCTCTGCTCCCATTCATATTTCTCCCTGCAATTTTTTCCCCCCCATACAATAGCCAGAATGACCTAAAACTGTGAATGAGTGAATGAATATCTCTCCCTTGCTTAAAACTTTCCTATAAATTTTTGATGCACTTAGACCAAAATCTGAGTCTCATAGGAAAAGGAGTATGTCAAGGCTGTATATTGTCAGCCTGCTTATTTAACTTCTATGCAGAGTATATCATGAGAAACGCTGGGCTGGAGGAAGCACAAGCTGGAATCAAGATTTCCAGGAGAAATATCAATAACCTCAGATATGCAGATGATACCACCCTTATGGCAGAAAGCAAAGAGGAACTAAAGAGCCTCTTGATGAAAGTGAAAGAGGAGAGTGAAAAAGTTGGCTTAAAGCTCAACATTCAGAAAACTAAGATCATGACATCCAGTCCTATCACTTCATGGCAAATAGATGGAGAAACAGTGGAAACAGTGGCTGACTATTTTTCTGGGCTCCAAAATCACTGCTGATGGTGACTGCAGCCATGAAATTAAAAGACGCTTACTCTTTGGAAGGAAAGTTATGACCAACCTAGACAGCATATTAAAAAGCAGAGACATTACTTTGCCAACAAAGGTCTGTCTAGTCAAGGCTATGGTTTTTCCAGTGGTCATGTATGGATGTGAGAGTTGGAGCATAAAGAAGGCTGAGAGTCAAAGAGTTGATGCTTTTGAACTGTGGTGTTGGAGAAGACTTTTGAGAGTCCCTTGGACTGCAAGGAGATCCAACCAGTCCATCCTAAAGGAGATCAGTCCTGGGTGTTCATTGGAAGGACTGATGTTGAAGCTGAAAGTCCAATACTTTGGCCACCTGATGCAAAGAGCTGACTCATTTGAAAAGGCCCTGATGCTGGGAGGGATTGAGGGCAGGAGGAGAAGGGGATGACAGAGGATGAGATGGTTGGATGGCATCACTGACTCAATGGACATGGGTTTGGATGGACTCCGGGAGTTGGTGATGGACAGGGAGCCCTGGCATGCTGCAGTTCATGGTGTTGCAAAGAGTCGGACATGACTGAGCAACTGAACTGAAATGAAGATCCTATAATGGGTTGGATTTCATGACCCACATGATCAGGCTCTAGCTTGCTTCTTTCCTTTCAGTCCTCTCATCCTCTTGTTCACCGAGTTATAGTCATACTGGGGTCTTCTCTGTTCTGCAAATCTGCCACCTCAGGATCTTGTGAGTACCCCTCCCTCTGCCTGAAACTCTTTTCCATAAGGTCTTTGTACAGATGACTCCTCCTTAGTACCTTGTCACAATTTCCCCGACCACTTTATATAAAATTACCTAACCCCACTCTCTAGTAAACCATTCTTTGCACTGTCCAGTATGATAATGCTATCTACACGTGGCTACTGTGCAGCTGAAATGAGACTAGTCCAAATTTTGATGTGCCATAAGATATCATAGATTTCAAAGGTGTAGGATGAAAAATGTAAACTATCTCATTAATAATTTGTGTATGAATTCCAAATTAAAATAATATTTTGGATATACTGGGTTGGATAAAATATGATACATTAAGATCATGTGTTTCTATTTTTTTAAAGGTAACTATTAGAATATTTAAATTATTTATGTGGTCCATCTAGTCAAAGCTATGGTTTTTCCAGTAGTCATGGATGGATGTGAGAGTTGTATTATAAAGAAAGCTGAGCGCCAAAGAACTGATGCTTTTCAACTGTGGTGTTGGGGAAGACTCTTGAGAGTCCCTTGGACTGCAAGGAGATCCAAACAGTTCATCCTAAAGGAGATCAGCCCAGGGTGTTCATTGGAAGGACTGATGTTGAAGCTGAAACTCCAATACTTGTGCCACCTAATGCGAAGAGCTGACTCATTTGAAAAGACCCTGATGCTGGGAAAGACTGAAGGGGATGACAGGATGAGAGGGTTGGATGGCATCACTGACTCAATGGACATGAGTTTGGGTGAACTCCGGGAGTTGGTGATGGACAGGGAGGCCTGGTGTGCTGTGACTCCTGGGGTCACAAAGAGTCAGACACGACCGAGTGACAGCTGAACGGATGTGGTTCACATGTGTAGCTTACTTTATGTGTCTATCTGATAGCACCATTAATTCCATTCTGCTGTTGTTTTTGCTTTTTTTAGTTACACTAATCTGAAATTTTCCTTTGTATTTATTCATTGGCTATTTACCCAATAAGAATGCAGCTCTATGAGAGCAGAGACCTTGAGTGTTGTTTTCACTGCTGTTACCCAATTCTTAGAACACTCAATACATATTTAACTGAATGAATAAATAAACGATTGGAGACTTCCTAGTCTTGTCTTCCTACCATTTCCATAGGTGTGATAATAGAGTCTAGACAGATAATAGATGATAAACTAATCACAGGATTTTACACTTCAGGGGAAGAAACAAGAGCCCAGCAATATCACATCTTAGAAACTATTTTCTTGAATTATGATTGAACTTAATTCCTTCAATTGGGTTTTAAGTTCTTAAAGGAAGGAGTCACAGTTCTTTCATCTGTACACTCCTTTCTTGATTAACAGAGTACCATAATAAAAATATCAATGGCAATAAAGTCACCATAGTCGAAAAGCTACCATATAGTGAGCACTTACTCTGTGGCAGGCATTGCACTTACTATTTTATTTAAAAAGTCCCCGGATGTGTGTGAGACAGCAAAAGAGACACAGATGTATAGAACACTCTTTTGGACTCTGTGGGAGAGGGAGAGGGAGAGGGTGGGATGATTTGGGAGAAGGGCATTGAAACATGTATAATATCATATATGAAACGAATCACCAGTCTAGGATCGATGCAGGATACAGGATGCTTGGGGCTGGTGCACTGGGATGACCCAGAGGGATGGTATGGGGAGGGAGGAGGGAGGGGGGTTCAGGATGGGGAACACGTGTACACGCATGGTGGATTCATGTTGATGTATGGCAAAACCAATACAATATTGTAAGTAATTAGCCTCCAATTAAAATAAATAAATTTATATTTTAAAAAAGTCCCTGCAGATGGTGATTGCAGCCATGAAATTAAAAGACACTTACTCCTTGGAAGCAAAGTTATGATCCACCTAGATAGCATATTCAAAAGCAGAGATAGTACTTTGCCAACAAAGGTCTGTCTAGTCAAGGCTATGGTTTTTCCAGTGGTCATGTATGGATGTGAGAGTTGGACTGTGAAGAAAGCTGAGTGCTGAAGAATTGATGCTTTTGAACTGTGGTGTTGGAGAAGACTCTTGAGAGTCCTTTAGACTGCAAGGAGATCCAACCAGTCCGTCCTAAAGGAGACCAGTCCTGGATGTTCATTGGAAGGACTGATGCTGAGGCCAAAACTCCAATACTTTGGCCGCCTCATGAGAAGAGTTGATTCATTGGAAAAGACCCTGATGCTGGGAGGGATTAGGGGCAGGAGGAGAAGGGGACAACAGAAGATGAGATGGTTGGACAGCATCACTGAATCTATGTACATGAGTTTGGGTGAACTTTGGGAGTTGGTGATGGATAGGGAGGCCTGGCATGCTGCTCTTCATGGGGTCGCAAAGAGTCGTACACAACTGAGCGACTGAATTGAACTGAAGTTAGAAATTATTGTCTTTATTTTTAAGAGGAGGAAACTGAATTAGTCAAGTTAATTAAGTTACTTAAGATGGCCTATCCAACCCATATAGATATTCTGATCCAGACCATTTCTGATGTCATGGGCCATGCAAACTCCAAACCACCATATTCACAATACATCATGTACTTAAAAACTAACAGTGAGTGAATAACACTAAAAATCACTTTCAGTATCAAAAAAGAACAACATCCATAATAAGAACAAAAATGGATGGTGACACTTCATGGGAAAAAGTGAGTGATTTATGACCCACAGTGCATTTAAATCATGAAGTCTTGTACTTGAAGAAGTCATACCTGACTTCCAGGTGTAGGACCAGCAAGCAGCGGTCAGCCATATCCTGGAAAGACTTNAAAAAAGTCCCTGCAGATGGTGATTGCAGCCATGAACTTAAAAGACATTTACTCCTTGGAAGCAAAGTTATGATCCACCTAGATAGCATATTCAAAAGCAGAGATAGTACTTTGCCAACAAAGGTCTGTCTAGTCAAGGCTATGGTTTTTCCAGTGGTCATGCATGGATGTGAGAGTTGGTCTGTGAAGAAAGCTGAGTGCTGAAGAATTGATGCTTTTGAACTGTGGTGTTGGAGAAGACTCTTCAGAGTCCTTTAGACTGCAAGGAGATCCAACCAGTCCGTCCTAAAGGAGACCAGTCCTGGGTGTTCATTGGAAGGAGACCAGTCCTGGGTGTTCATTGGAAGGACTGATGCTGAGGCCAAAACTCCAATACTTTGGTCGCCTCATGAGAAGAGTTGATTCATTGGAAAAGACCCTGATGCTGGGAGGGATTAGGGGTAGGAGGAGAAGGGGACAACAGAAGATGAGATGGTTGGACAGCATCACTGAATCTATGCACATGAGTTTGGGTGAACTTTGCGAGTTGGTGATGGACAGGGAGGCCTGGCATGCTGCTCTTCATGGGGTCGCAAAGAGTCGTACACAACTGAGTGACTGAATTGAACTGAAGTTAGAAATTATTGTCTTTATTTTTAAGAGGAGGAAACTGAATTAGTCAAGTTAATCAAGTTACTTAAGATGGCCTATCCAACCCATATAGATATTCTGATCCAGACCATTTCTGATGTCATGGGCCATGCAAACTCTAAACCACCATATTCACAATACATCATGTACTTAAAAACTAACAGCGAGTGAATAACACTAAAAATCACTTTCAGTATCAAAAAAGAACAACATCCATAATAAGAACAAAAATGGATGGTGACACTTCATGGGAAAAAGTGAGTGATTTATGACCCACAGTGCATTTAAATCATGAAGTCTTGTACTTGAAGAAGTCATACCTGACTTCCAGGTGTAGGACCAGCAAGCAGCGGTCAGCCATATCCTGGAAAGACTTGGCAAGTTCGCTCAGCGTCTGCATAATCTGCTCTGACACTGGAGGAAGATCAACGTTCACATGGTTATCTTGAGCAGGAGACAGATCTGCAGAAAGAGGTGAGGATGAAACACCCATCATTTCATTAGACGCCTACAGAGATATTTCGAAATGACATATGATTTTGTTGTTCATCATGTTGTTTTTATCAATTTGGCTAATGCTAGTGTTGGCAGCATCAGACATTCAAGACATGATAGACTATTTCTGTATTTGATTAAACTTAGAAGCCCAGCGGATTGTCTTGCATCAAGTCACAGAAACTCAGATTTGGAAGTGAATTCAGTCATCTGGCCCAACCATGTGGTCTATGCTTGTGTTATTTGTACAGCTTCACGTGGCTGTTCAGCTCCTGGTTGCACACCCAGGAGCATTTGGTTGCATACAAATGCTTGTGACAGGAAGGCTAGCTAGGCTAGGTGTGTGTACTCAGTTGTGCTTGACTCTCTTGGACTGCAGGCTGCCAGGCTCCTCTGTCCATGGAATTTTCCAAGAGAGAATACTGCAGTGGGTTTCCATTTCCATTTCCCAATCCAGGGATCAAAGTTAGGGATCAAGATGCTTCTCCTGAATCTTCTGCATTGGCAGACAGATTCTTTACCCCTGTGCCACCTGGGAAGCCCTTGTGAAGGGAAACTCAATACCTTTTGTGACAGCCTATTCCATCTAAGAAAGATATGACCATCTTATGTCAATCTGTATCTGTTATCATTGACTTCTAATCATTGGCCCTGGTTCTACCAACTTAACAATCATTCTTACAAGTGTCAATATTTCAAATACTAAAAATCCCTCTTCTGTCTTCCTTGAGCTCTTCTCTTTTTTGGGCTAAATAGTCCCAGATTTTCAACTATTCTTCAAATAATACAACTGAGCCATTTTATAATTCTCATAGTTCACCAACAAAAACATTCCAATTGTCTATTTCACTTGGAATGGGGGACTCAGAACCAAACATAATAAATACTACAGAGTGGTCTGACCTGTCTAGAGAGAAAGATCAACTCTCAAGTTCTAGAAGCCATGCTCCCTGTGTGAAGCCTAAAATCTCCTAGGGTTGGGGGCCGGAAGTAGTGTGCTGCATTTTCCTTTAATCCGTATCAAGCTTACTTACAATCAGCTAAAATTCATAAAAAGGTCTTTTTGGAAAATTTGATAAACTTAACTTCTCTCACTCTCCCAAGTAACTGATAATAACATTTGGTATTTTTCATCAGCAAAATACTAAACAAAAATGTGAGCTGTATTTCCTTATGTCTAGACTTCTGTTGCATAAACAGTTCCCTACAGTTTCTCAAACATCACCAAGAAGAATTTGGCAATTTCATTCAAAAGTTCTCTGAGTTCTCTAGAGCCTCAAAAGCTGGCCTTGAGTCCAGTTTCTGTTACTTACTTACTTACTGTGACCAAGAACTAATGACTTAAATTCTGTTCACCTCAATTTCTTGTATAAAAGGGGGATCTGTACCTACAGAATGCTGCTGGGAACTTTGAATAGTTTACAGTTGTTGGGAGTGTTGAACGGGTTAATGTTGATAAAATATTGATACTTAGGACAATAGCACAGAAAACTCACTCAATATTAATACAAATAATAAACATAAGCAATATTAAGTTTAATATTAAGAATTATCCTATAGCATGTGGTTTCCCCAGACTAAGAGTTCTAAGCTTAATTATAGCAACAAGGTACTTAAAAGATAAAGCCATCCACTTTGAGGTTCAATTTCCACTGATCAGTATCTTCTGCTTTTCCATGTGAAAATTCTCTTCCTCAGAGGATGAAATGTTTGGAAGAAGAGTTCCCTGGCCTTAGGGGCCATGGGACTTGGCGAGGCACGCTGTTTACCTTGGAAGGTGTCTGCCTTGCGGAGCAGGGCGTCAATACCTGTAGTGGAAGGCGAACCTGCAGTTGCGTGCTTCAGTGCTGCACCTGTTCCTAGACTCAGCCAAGCATGGAGACAAGCCCAGAGAGACAGTCAAGGCTTAAAAGGCTAAGTTCTCTGGAAGCAGATTTCAAAAAATTAAAATATGGTAAACACACTAAAAAAGAATTTTGTTTAAGGGAACGGATGTGTAAGGAGGAAGGAAACACAGTGATGGAGATTTAAAATTATTACCAGCCTTGGCATTATCTGAGATGTTCACTGACTTGGTCTGCAGGACTGGAAGTAGACACTGCTTTTCCTCTCTAATGCTATCGTTTTTCAGGTTGTTTGATACAAGGTGAGATTATTGCCTTCATAACGTTTTCTTTTGGTAGACTGGGTGAAAGCAACTATAAGCAACAGTGTTCTAATATTTCAAGGCAATTAGGGCCTTTGAACCCTTAAATTCCTCTGTTGTGTGACATTGTGCCAGGAAGAGCAAAGCATATATCAATTAAAAAAAAAAAAGGAGGAAATCAGACCTTAAGGAAATTGGGCTCATAGTCTAAACACACACAGGTGTGTGTGCTCAGCTGTTTCCAACGCTACTACTTCATGGATTATAGCCCACCAGGCTCTGCTGTCCATGGAATTTTTCAGGCAAAAATACTGGAGTGCGTTGCCATTTCCTACTCCAGGGGATCTTCCTGACCCAGGGATGGAACCAGCATCTCTTGTGTCTCCTGAATTGGCAGGTGGATTCTTTATCAACTGCACCACCTAGGAATCCCTGTTCAAGGTCTAAGGTCCAAGGCTATGCTAATCATTTTGGACAAATTTCACCAAGTTAAAAAATCTCCCTTTCTTCTTACAGAAATATGTAATTTCATCATGTGTAGCAGTTGACTACTTTCAAACTCTACAAATGTTAAAAAAAAAAAAAAAATCCAAGTAGAGTAAGTTAACAGCCAGATAAGCAGTCTTGGTAAAACTTGCAATGAATGAGGTAGAAGTAGTTTATAACAGCAGCACACTTTATATTTTGTGAAACTGTAATCTACAGCAAAAATAACATTTTAGTAAAGCAACATGAAAAATGATGCCCAGGGCTCCACTGAAAAGCTGGTTTGAGAATTCAGCTCACTCAAACATATGAAGTTTTCTTAACAAGAAGGAATATATTGAGCAAAGAGATGCTGAGGATGGAAAAGAAAACATGAAACAATTAACTACCTCTTGAATGTCAAATGGAAATCTGCCAAAAAAAGCAAAGGTGACAGAATCTCCTTGGGAGATTACAGTCAAGATAGAGATTAGCTGATGCGCGCACGCACACACACACACACACACACGCATGCATGTACACCTTTAGAGGCTCGTGTCTGTATATTTATGTCGGGGATTACTCTTCTCATTGACAGAGTCCACATATATTGGCCTTCAACAATATCCATACTTGATTATTTTATTAAGTATCCTAAAAGATGATGCTGTTAAAGTATTGCACTAAATATGCCAGGAAATTTGGAAAACTCAGCAGTGGCCACAGTACTGAAAAAGGTCAGTTTTCATTCTAATCCCAAAGAATGGCAATGCCAAAGAATGTTCAAACTACCACACAACTGCACTCATTTCACATGTCAGCAAAGAAATGCTCAAAATCCTCCAAGCTAGGCTAAAACAGCACATGAACCGAGAACTTCCAGATGTACAAGCTGGATTTAGAAAAGGCAGAGGAACCAGAGATCAAATTTCCGACATTGACTGGATCACTGAAAAAGCAAGAGAATTCCAAAAAAACATCTACTTCTGCTTCATTGACTGCACTCAAGTCTTTCACTGTGTGGTTCACAACAAAACTGTGGAAAATTCTAAAAGAGACGGGAATACCAGACTACCTAACCTGCCTCTTGAGAAACCTGTATGCAGATCAAGAAGCAACAGTTAGAACCACACACAGAACAACGGACTGGTTCCAAACTGGGAGAGGATTACATCAAGGCTGTATATTGTCACCCTGCTTATTTAATTTATATGCAAAGTACATCATGAGAAATGCCAGGCTGGATGAAGCACAAGTCGGAATTAAGATTGCCAGGAGAAATATCAATAACCTCAGATATGCAGATGACACCACCCTTATACTAGAAAGTGAAGAGGAACTAAACAGCCTGTTGATGAAAGTGAAAGAGGAGAGTGAAAAAGCTGGCTGAATACTCAACATTCAGAAAACTAAGATCATGGCATATAGTCCCATCACTTCATGGCAAATAGATGGGGAAAAATGGAAACAGTGACAGACTTTATTTTCTTGGGCTCCAAAATCACTGCAGATGGTGACTGCAGTCATGAAGTTAAAAGATGCTTGCTCTTGGAAGAAAAGCTATGACCAACCTAGACAGCACAATAAAAAGCAGAGACATTACTGACAAAGGTCCATCTAGTCAAGGCTATGGTTTTTCCAGTAGTCATGTATGGATGTGAGAGGTGGACCATAAAGAAAGCTGAGTGTCAAAGAATAGATGCTGTTGAACTGTGGAGTTGGAGAAGACTGTTGAGAATCCCTTGGACTGCAAGGAGATCAAACCAGTCAATCCTAAAGGAAATCAATCTTGAATATTCATTGGAAGGACTGATGTGCTGAGGCCTAAGCTGCAATACTTGGGCCACTTGATGTGAAGAGCTGACTCATTGGAAAAGACTCTGATGCTGGGAAAGTTTGAAGGCAGAGAATAAGGGGATGACAGAGGACCAAATAGTTGGCTGGCACCACTGACTCAAAGGACATGAGTTTGAGCAAGCTCCAGGAGATGGTGAAGGACAGGGAAGCCTGGCATGCTGCAGTCCATGGGGTCACAAAGTGTAGGACAGGACTGAGTGACTGAACAACAATTTTATTAAGATATGCACTTTGAGCTGTTTTTCTAATACATCAGATCATTCAAAACATCCTTGTTCCTCTTACAACCATTGCATAAAAGCAGGCATCTTTGAGATTCCTAAGCATTTGTGGCTACATAACGGTGGCTTTCTATACTAAATTGATTTGTTTACATGAGGAAGCTAAACCTTGGTCTTTGGGAGAGCTACTGCTTGCTAGGTGAATGAACAGATGTTTCCAGTTCTCTCTTGCTCATTCCTCAGTAGACTCTGAGAAGCTGAATGTCTTCATTCACAGTTTTGCTTGTGGCTGGTAGAGGCCATATGCCACTGTCTGGCCAATGACCCTCTGGGCTGATTCTTAACTAACTCTAGGCTAATTCTATGACACATTTTTTTGACAGGAAAACCAAACAAAGTACAGATGGCTGCCACTACAATTTTCTGGATTTTACCCCCGGAAAGTCTTCATTATCACCTGTCAATCTTTCACTAGTGCTTGGCCATATCCTTTCCCTTTCTAAACAACTTTCCCAAATTCACGGTGCTCTCCCCAGGCCTTTTGTCCTTCTTGCTGTTAACTCCTCTCTTGAGGACCTCAGATTCTTACTGAGATCTCAAAAGAACTATCAACATTTGCTTTCTCCATAGTTGTGTCTTCTATTAACTCTTCCATGTGCCTTAATCTGACTTCTGCCTTCACATCTTTATTAGGTAATTATTCTGATAATAGTTGCTTATGGTATCCTAATTGCCAAATCCTCTAGGTGCTATTCAGTGCTACCCACAGAAAGGCTCTCTGCTATATTCCACAGGACTGGCCACTTCCTTCTTGAATTCTGTTTTCTTTTGGCTTGGATGGCACCAAAATTCTCTGGCCACCCTTTCAACTCTCTGCCATTACCTTAATAATTTCCTTCTCTGGATCCTCTTTAGCACACCCATAAATGCTGGGGTTCCCAGGGACTTTTTCTCTACTGGTCTCCCTTGCTTGTCATTCTGTATGGTTCTCTTTGAGTGAGCACATCAATTTTTGTGGGTTTTGCTATTATCTAGGGCTTCCAAGATGGTGCTAGTGGTAAAGAATCCATCTGCCAATGTAGGAGATGTTAAAAGACACGGATTTGATCCCTGCATCTGGAAGATCTAGGAACTGCTGATTTCTAAACTTTATTTGATCAACTGTTACCAAGATCTCTTTACCTGTAGATCCCACAAGCCTCTCAAATGCAGTATGTTCAAACTAAACTCTTCAGCATCTGCGCTTTATCCTGAATTCCTTTTCTATCAGTGGTATATAAATCTAGGAATCTCAGTTGCAAACATGAGAGTAATCTTTGAATGTCTCCTTTCCTTTCCCTCACTCTCCTCAGCAAAGATTAATTTCTGCCAACTTTATTCCCTAAATGTTTCCTTAATATATTGTCTTTTTTATATATCTGCTCACTTCCTTGGTGAAGCCCTCATCTCTTCCATGGATTACTGTAACAGTCTCCTGACTGATGTCTTTGCCTCATGTCTGGCTCTACTTTACATCATTACTCCATATTTAACTAATTAAATATGAGTTAGATCAATGGAGTTATTTATCTAAGATACAAAATTTGACTATGTTATTAAGAATAACATAGTCAAAACATCAGCGTTTCCCATTGCTTATATGATGAAGCTTCTTAGAAAGGCTTTCCATGGTTTTTGTTTTCTGTCCAACACTTCAGTTTTCTCCATCTTTCACCACTTTCTCCTTTTTCTCAAACTTCTCCCTACCCCAGCTCTGGCCCTTTGACTCGCTACCCTTTTAAAGCAAATTCCTTAAACATATCATGGTGGTTAATGACTCTATATCATTGATGGCTCTTATTCCTCTTTCTGAAATATTCATGATTCCTGGCAGGGTCACTGGTTCCTCTGGTTATGTTTTTCACACAGTTCTATTAGCTATCATATGCTGTTTATCATCTGTTTATCAGTATGTATGCCTACCAGATCATTAACTCCTTCCAGTAAGGGATTTTATACACACACGCCCCTATTTTCAGGGCCAGCAGAATAATAGGAGGCATTACAGGAGCTCAGTTCCTGATTTTGCAAAAAGAACAAATGATTTAATTGACCAATATAACATGACAAATAATTCACATAATAACAGATTGATAAAGATCAGGCAGGAGATGAAATGACTTGGCATTTACAACTAACTTTCACTTTAGTTTCTTGAGTGTATCCAAGGGACGAAGTAAAGACAGGGAAGTCATTTATTACAGCTAGTTTCCTGGGCTGTCAAGGAATCTTGCATATGTATAGTATAAAGCAATTCTGGTCAATCCCTACAGTCAAAGCACTTTAAAAAAATACAACAAAAAACTGCATTGCCTTCAGAAGTCACCTTGATTTCATGAGTCCGCCCTTCTTACAGCCAAGACTTGAGGGTCTATATTTCCTATGGACATACAATCCCTAGCATATCAAATACTCAGCATCTCTCAAGGAAAGGCATATACTAACTGTCATGGAGAAGCAATCAGTCTAAGACATTAGGATGTCTCAAGTGGTTCCACATCCTAATATTAACCAGACTGAAATCTGTTTAGGTCTTAAAATTAGTCAAAATTGAACTCATTCAGACCCAGAAGAGCATCTGTTTTCAAGGATGCAGCTGCTACACTTTCAATGGCAACTTACTGTGACTTCTTTAATTGACTCATACAAGCATGCCCTTGTGCATCTGCAATATTATCTCAAATTGTTACCGTATTAGCTTAGACTAGTATCAGCTGTCATGAAAGTGATAAATTGAACAGGGGAAAATGGTTACAGCAGGAAAAGGAAGGTTAACTGTGAATTCAAACTTTTTAGAAGAGAGAAAAAGATGATGAAAAATGATCTGATGAGATGTCTCACTGGAAAACAGTTTAGAAGATCAAATTTTGGCATAATTGTTATTTCTGACCCCTCTTCCTATTTGTACAGATACCACAAAATGATCTCTGCTTGAACATGGAATAAAATTATTTAATTTTCAACCTTCAGTTTTACTATTTAGAAAATTGTAACAGGATCTTCCTAACTCCTAGTGCAATGTATTATTAGATTTTGCAAATAATTTTGAGATGCTTTCATCTGGCACACATTGTAAAAAAAAAAAAAATTAAGGATGCTGATCAGCCTGTGACATTAAGAACTTCTGGGGTTTACAGAGTTAAGAGGGGCTGCTACAGGAGATCCCCATTTAACCTATTTTTTTCTCCTTAAATACTTGTGGGATATACTAATACTACTGTCAAGCCCAATGCTACAGTAGGATTTAAAAATGTTTTTGGGGGCTTCCCTGGTGGCTCAGAGGTTAAAGTGTTTGCCTGCAAGGCGGGAGACCTGGGTTCAGTCCCTGGGTCGGGAAGATCCCCTGGAGAAGGAAATGGCAACCTACTCCAGTATTCTTGCCTGGAGAATCCCATGGACAGAAGAGCCTGGTAGGTTACAGTCCTTGGGGTCGCAAAGAGTCAGACAAGACTAAGCGTCTTCAATTTCACTTTACACTATAATAACCCAGGTTCAAGTTGAACTTCTAATGCCAGTGAGCTCTATCCTCAGCTTTCTTAATGCCTCTATACCACTATCCCTACTTTTCATTCCCTTAAATTATTTGCAACACATGCATGCTAACCTTCCTCCACCCCAGTGCTCTGTACACTGTAAGAACTTTTAAAGTATTCTGAAATATATTACTTCCCTATTTATGAAACCTACAGGCTTCTGGGATGGACAGGTGATCTTCACATGCTAAAGGGTCTACTGTATTATTATCGTCTATGTTGAATCTTCTTAGCATAGGGATGTCCTTCCTCCTTAACTAAGTCACTTACTCCAGGCTAACATTTCATGGTGACTCTTCTGAACATTCTTTCTCTTTCTTGAAACCTATTTTAATACCTAGCTTCTCTTTGTCAACAGTCCTAGCTTTAATCCATATTATTAAGTCATATAGTCACTTTCCCCCATCCCCTAACAACTCAAGTTTTAAGTTCTTTTTGATGTAAGAATGGGCCTTATCTAAGAAACATGTTTGCTAGGCTCTCTCCATTTTACTTCTTAAAGCAATGGTTCTCCTGTCCCCAAACAACAACCACCTCTTTTCAGCCCTGATACCTTTAGAAATTTGGGGTTTAAACTAGCAAAGTCAATTGACACTGAAAAGCAAAATACACTGATGCAAACTGCTCCTTGACCTAAAAAAATTATGATTGTGAAGTATGGGGACACATTGTGCATTAGCCAGATCAGACTCTGTACGCACATGTATACATATGTGTATAACCCGCTTTGGAAATACAGCCTGCTCCGTGAGACATCACACTCAACCAAGGAATCCTTTTGTATCTCAAAGCCATGCAAGAAGAATGCTAAGCCTTTTCACTGCTGCTTCTGGAAGGGAGCTCTCTTTCGTCTACCCTTTTAGGGGAAGAAGGGCAAATATAAGAGACTTTCTACAACTGGAACAGTGAAAAGTGAAAAAATCCATTATCAGGAAGGAAAAAGAACTTAAGAATGGGGGAAGTGAAGGATGACGGGAAGGTGTTTTACTTATATTTGTTTTTTTGGGTGTAACCTCCTAATTGATAATAAGTTCATGATCAAAAGAATGCTTCCAGTGAGTACAGGAGGCAGGGACCTACTTTCTTTTCTGTGGTGCTGTTTTTTTTTCTTTAAAAAAAATTATTTAATTGATGGATAATTGCTTTACAGAATTGTGTTGGTTTCTGCCAAACATCAACATGAGTCAGCCATGGTGGTGGTGGTTGGCGGTTTAGTCTCTAAGTCGTGTCCGACTCTTGCGACACCATAGACTGTAGCCCGTCAGGCTCCCCTGTCCATGGGGTTCTCCAGGCAAGAATACTGGAGCGGGTTGCTGTTTCCTTCTCCAGGGCATCTTCCTGACCCAGGGACTGAAGCGGGTCTCCTGCACTGCGGGCAGTTTCTTTACTGACTGAGCCAGCAGGGAAGCCCATGTATGCGTATGTCCCCTCCTCGTGAACCCTCCTCCCCGTCCGACCCCTCTAGGTTGTTGCAGAGCCCTGATGTGAGTTCCCTGAGTCATACAGTAAGTTTCCACTGGCTATCTATTTTACATATTGCAATGTAAGCTTCCACGTTACTCGCTCCATACATCCCTCCTCTCATTCCTCCTTCTGCCGCTGAGTCCGTAAGTCTGTTCTCTATGTCTGTGTCTTCACTGCTGCCCTGCAAATAATTTCAGTTGTGGTACTGTTTGTTATTTAATGATCATGTGTTACATCTTTTCTCACTATTAATCATAAGACAATGGGCAATATAAATTCTTAGTGTTTTTAGAAAACTCTCCCTCTCACTTCCCTCTCTCTCCTCTGAAATGTCGGACAGTCCTCTAACTACAGAACTCTTTGGGGCTGAAAAAATATGCCTGTCCCACTCACTGCCAACCCAATGTCCCAGATGTTCAATAACAGAATGTATTATGATAAGGCAAAAACCAAACCAAACCAAAACCCAAACCAAAAGAACCCAAACACCAGATTTATAAAGAACTTGTACTTTTGCCATTTGCAACAACTTGGATGGACCTAGAGATTTTCGTACTAGGTGAACTGAGTCAAAGACAAATATGATATCACCTGTATGCGGGATCTGAAAATATTATACAAATTACAAAAACTCATTTATAAAACAGAAATAGATTCGCAGACATGGAAAACAAACCTATGGTTACCAAAGGGGAAATGGGGGGAGGGATAAATAAGGAGTTTGGGATTAATAGATACACACTATTATATATAAAATAGGTAAATAGGTCTGTTGTATAGCACAGGGAACTATAGTCAGTATCTTATAATAAACTATAATGGAAAAGAATCTGAAAAAGAATATACTCACACATATGCACACACACATGTATGTATGTATGACTGAAATAGTCTGTTGTACACCAGAAACTAATACAACATTGTAAACTGACTATATTTTAATTTAAAAAACACATGCATTTAATTTTAAGGATGATGCTCAAGAGTAATTTTCATCTCAGTGAAAACAAACTCTTTTGCTACTGCTTCCAAAAGGAGTAAAATTTACTCTTTCACTTTTTATCACCTCTAGAAGACATTTCTCAACAATCCTAACCCTTGTTTTCCTCATCTCTTCAGCTTGGAGAGTTGCTGTGAGGATCAAATGGGGAATGTGGTCCCTAACACAGAGCCTGCTACAGAGCTAGGGATCACCCTCTGAACTCCAGCAACTCTCGGCTTCCTCCTTCTAGCCTCAACACTTCCATCTCAAGCTGTATTTGCCTACAGAATGCCTAGTGGATTGTGAGATCTATGACAACAGAGGCAATAACTTATTTCTCCTGGCATCTCTCATAGCCTATAGCTCTTCTTTATACTCAGCAATAATGCCTATTGAATTTAATCTTCAAGTGAAGGACCAAAGAATTTCATAAACTTTTTTTCCCATTGTATTAACATCTGCAAAATGACATTAACCTAATGTCTTCCAAACAGTTCATTGGCCTGTGACGTTATTCTTTTTCAGGGTAAGAATTTGAAGCTCTGGAAAGCCTATGAGTGTTTGAAATTGCAAGATTATGCCAAATACTGACCTATATAGGGAAAAGAAAGGAGACTGGTGTAAGACCTATTGTGCAGAACAAATCAAAAATAAGAACCAAAGTACCAAAAAAAAAAAAGAAAAGCTGTTTCCTTGGGCTACCACAGGAGAAGAGGCCAATTCTGAGCCAATGGTTTACACTACACACCGCCTGGTTCCATAGCAGGAAAATCACATCCGGTTTCTCATGACACAATGCTCAATGGTCACAAGCCTGAACAAGCCTTGGTCCTTCATTACATGGAGTTCCATGCAGTGCACACAGCACACACACATGGTCTTTACACACTGGGACAATGGCAGAACAGACCTCAGTCTCCTTCAGTCCTGGGGGGAAAACATTAAGATCGACTCTCCTTTCATTCCAAATAATCCTCCCCCAGGCTTGGTAGAAAACCTAATCATCTACTAAAAAGGAGTGTGGTTTGGCTCATTCAGGTCCTGCCAGAAAGGAAACAGAAAGTGGGGAGAAGAGTTAATGAACAGCTCCTGTTCTTCTGTTGAAAAAGGCACTATTGTGGAGCTACCTTAGATTTCCATGGACTTTGTAAGCCTTCTGCATTCTTGTAAATCCCTGCATCATAGAGCATCTTAAAATGTTAGTAACTACTTAACAAGAGAGTGTAGATGAAAAAAACAACACAGATTTGAGTTTTAACAGAATTATAGAGACAAAAATATTTTATGGCAAAGAGATAACGTTTATCCATGTGTTCAAACAGGATCCCTCCAGCTTTGCATTTGTAAATCTTCCAAAGAGCCTCAGGGGATGGCTTATTCACTGGCTAAATTAGAAACATTAGGTCCATTTAAAAACGGTGAAACTGAACCAGAGAGAAATAAAGCTCAGATCCCAATATGACAACAAAAAACCAAAAACAAAACAAAAAAATGTTCCATAAATATAGAACTAGAAAGTCCCATATGTAGTCTCTCTTCTTTTTAATTTTTTCTTGTTGTCTTTTTTTTTTCCCCACGAGTTTCCTGTTCAGGCAGCTACATCATTCAAAAATTTGGGCCAAGCTTAAAAATAATCATCACCTTTTGACGGACAGCAAGTACAATCTCACTTTTATCTTTGCAGACCCAGCATATAATGTAGGTTCTGGAATCGGCCATCAGGTATCAAGTTCAATGAACAAGATGGTACCCTTTGGAGACAGACAGACCTGAGTTCAAATTCTCATATACCATTTGGGTGAACTTCTCCATATCAGATTCTCTACTTGTAAAAGAGAATCCTCATACCTTCCTCATGGGATTCTTAATAGTAAATGAGAAGATATATAAACACTTAGAAGAGTTTATATATTAAGACTAGTCCTTAATATATGGCGATTCCTATTGTGCATGTTAGTGACTCAGTTGCGTCCGACTCTTTATGACCCCATGGCCTGTAGCCTGCCAGGCTCCTCTGTCCATGGAATTCTCCAGGCAAGAATACTGGAGTGCATTGCCATTCCCTTCTCCAGGGGAATCTTTCCGACCCAGGGACTGAACCCACATCTCCTGCATTGCAGGCAGGTTCTTTACTGTTTGAGCCACTAGGGAAGCAAATCAATTACTATTACCACTACTATTATATATTTAATAAAGATGTGCTGAATGAAAAGAAAATGACAAAAACTCAGTATCCTTCTCCTTTATCTATAGCTTCAGGTAAAGGAACAATTCAACTAGCTTTATACATTTAATAAACTCCAATACTTTGGCCACCTGATGAGAAGAACCGACTCATTTGAAAAGACCCTGATGGGAAAGATTGAAGGCAGGAGGAGAAAGGGATGACAGAGAATGAGATGGTTGAATGACATCACCGACTCAATGGACATGAGTTTGAGTAAGCTCGGGGAGCTGGTGATGGACAGGGAAGCCCGGCATGCTGCAGTCCAAGGGGTGGCAAAGAGTCAGATATGACTGAGTGACTGGACTGAACTGAACTGATACATTTAATGCCAAAATCTGATGAACTACTGTCATTGTAGAGAAAATAGGTACAATTATAAGCACTGGTCACTCTGATCCTATTGCTATGTGGAAAACACACGGACAACTGACTTAACTGCAAGACACAGTTGACTCAGCCACCAAGCACACAGTCACCAAGACTAGCTGCATAGCTGATGACAGCTCCCCAGGAAGGAGGCTGGAAGTAAGAAGTACAGAGAGAAGCAACTCATAACACAGTGCAGGGTTTGCGGGTGTAAATCTTGCTAAGAGTATTTCTGCTCTGTGAGGGTAAGTGTGGCCACTTCCCTCGGATGGGGTAAAGATAACAGTTCAGTAGTTCCCCTTTAATTTCTCGTGTGTCAGATACTCCCTGTGCAGGCTAAAATGATGAGTGGATGCCATGTACCTACTGACTAATGCCTTGTGAAGGTTCATAATACACAGCCATATTTCAGTCATTATGCATTAGTAACACATGAATACTGTTCACACATCCATTCCAGCCTTGCCACATAATCCCTAGGATAATTAACAGTTCAAGGAGATGCTTCCAGAATCAACTTTCTAAAAACCAAAAGAATAATCTGTTTTTATGCCGATTAAGGATAAGCTATACAGAGAAGTAATCATTTATCAGGTCGTCATATAATTTCAGGGTACTGTCTAAAACTCTAAATCATTTTATTTTACTAACTAAAAGAATATGGTTCTCATATTAATTTTAAACTTGATTTTTCTAGCTACCACAACATTCCTTACATTTCTTTGGGGTCGACTACCTATGTTTAGCCTCAGTTGCTGCTGCTGCTGCTAAGTTGCTTCAGTCGTGTCCGACTCTGTGTAACCTCATAGATGGCAGCCCGCCAGGCTCCCCCATCCCTGGGATTCTCCAGGCAAGAACACTGGAGTGGGTTGCCATTTCCTTCTCCAATGCATGAAAGTGAAAAGTGAAAATGAAGTCGTTCAGTTGTGTCCGACTCTTAGCGACCCCATGGACTGCAGCCCACCAGGCTCCTCCATCCACGGGATTTTCCAGGCAAGAGTACTGGAGTGGGGTGCCATTGCCTTCTCAGTAAGTAGTGGTTAAATTCTGACTCAACCATTTGACTCAATTCAGCTGAATAACCTTGGGCAAACCGTGAAAACCCTGAGTCAGTGCAGTTACTGTTTCAGCTTCCAAAGGACATTATAAGGATTCAATGATATAAAACACATAAAACTTTCAGCAATGTTCAGGATATAGTAAGTGCTCAGTAAATCTAAGTGATTATTGTTGGACCTTCAAGAAGGAACCCCGAAAGAGTGAAATTTCTAGACTCATATCTTTACTCATCAAGATAAAGTATGTGTTAGTTGCTCAGGTGTCCAACTATTTGTGGCCCCATGGACTGTAGCCTGCCAGGCTCCTCTGTCCAGGGAATTCTCCAGGCAAGAATACTGGAGTGGGTAGCCAGTCCCTTCGCCAGAGGATCTTCCTGACCCAGGGATTGAACCCAGGTCTCCTGCATTGCAGGCAGATTCCTTACCATCTGAGCCACCAGGGAAGCCCTTGCAGACACTAGACGTCTGTAGGCTTAGTTGTTCCTGTGGCTAAGGGACACAAAGGAAATGACATATTGAGATAGTAAGACATTCAAACTGTATAAACTCATGACATTTTGACCTTCAAATAAGAAACGGCCAAGGTCTGAGAACACAGCAGAATTCTCTCAAAGTTCAAATCAGTGGAGACATGCAGGAGGAAAAAGGGATTCAGGGTGGCAGGCTTAAATTTGATCTTTTTATTCACAAAAAGGGGGAGAATGATTTTCCCCAGAGTTGCAACTCCAATAATAGGTGGCCTTTTAGGCAAGAGGAGGTGGGAGTTTGTGGGAAAGCGTGGAAAGACACTCAGAAGCAGCGTGGGAGAAGATCAAGCAGTGTTTCTCACCTTATTTTGAAGGGGAAATGACAGGGATCTCTCTTTTCAAGACAAGTATGTCCCCAGTGCTTGATTCTGTAGCCAAGTGAACTTGGGTGTTATCTTAGGACTTCAAACTGATGTTCAACAAAGCTTTGAAACTGTGTTTTTGGGAGATCAGGTCTGTCTTACTCAATTGGGTCTGAAAGGTCATATTTATATTTTGAATCAGCATTTATTTCATGGTTACAGTTTATTTCCCCTTCTACCAAAGGCATTATGAGGAGACAGAAGAAACACACCTGAGTGTGTATCCCTGCGGTACAGGGATGATGATGAACCCATAGGGACTCTGAAATTTTGACCTGAAATGATAGGAACTGTGATTTCACTTGAAGAGACTGAAACTGCATTATAAATTATTTCAATACGCACATAAAGACAATGACAAGTCAGATCTTCTATTAAGGCTGACACAGCTGAATCGGGCTTATTTTGGAAAGATGGTTTTTCTATTTACCACCATGGGGGACTGGCTATATTATTTGCTTTCTTAGGACTGTGTTTCATTTGATATCACCTGAGAATAAATTTACTGCAGAAAGTGAGGTGGGAAAATACCCAGTGCCCTTGTCTGTTGTTATCTTGACATCATCCCCAGTCTGTTTCCTGGAAGCACAGGAGTGACATTTTCCAACTCCCGGCCAGCAGGGTTTAGAGTTTAGATTCTGCTGGTGAGGGGCACTCCCCAAAGATGTGGAAGGTAAAAGGAAAGGGAGGGTATCCTGCCCTCCTTGCAGTGGGACAAAGATGCTCAGGCAGATGGCAAATAAGAGGCTCGTAGCAGCATCCAGAACTGCTCCCGCAACAGCCGCCTCCCTGCTGCGGGCAGGTGGAACCACTGGCGCGGTTCCTGTATCTCTTCATTTCCCCACATGCCACCTGCTAGTTCTCCTTGCTCTTTGCTTCCTTCCAACTAAGCCCTCTTAGCAAACTTTAAAACACTGAATTCCTTGTGTTAAATTCCCTCTTGCCTGAAATCCCTAAATAATGACTTCTGTTTTCCTGACTGAGCCTTGATGAATAAATACAACCTTCTACTCATATTTCTGAGCTGTGGCGACTCTGATCTCAGAGCACATTTGGAGTAGGAAGGAGTGGGATGAAGAGTCACCAAGAACCCCTGGGCTACCCTTGCAGGGCACATTGTAACCACTAAGGCAAGGATTCTCAAGATGCACTCTACTGTAGCAGTCCTAATCTAATCTCTCAGTTTTGCCCTCCTCCACCTTCATCAGAGAAGCTCCAATTTCACTCCTTACCTATTAAGGTTTGGCAGGACAAGCTTGCTGCTGAAATAGCTATTTGCAAACCACTGACCTTGAAGAGTTGGACCACAAAGAAGGCTGAGTGCCAAAGAATTGATGCTTTCGAATTGTGGTGCTGGAGAAGACTCTTGAGAGTCCTTTGGACTGCAAGGAGATCAAACCAGCCAATCCTAAAGGAAATCGACTTTGTATATTCATTGGAAGGACTGATGCTAAAGCTGAAGCTCCAACACTTTGGCCACCTGATGCGAAGAGCTGACTCATTGGAAAAGACCCTGATGCTGGAAAAGATTGAAGGCAGGAGGAGAAGGGGACAACAGAGGATGAGGTGGTTGGATGGCATCACCAACTCGATGGACATGAGTGTGAGCAAACTTTGGGAGACAGTGGAACTCAGATGAGCTTGGCATGCTACAGTCCAGGGGGTAGCAAAGAGTCAGACACGACTTAGCAACTGAATGACAGTAACAGCCCTTGAAAAGGAAGGATCTGGTCACTAGCAAACAATGTCCCACTGCACTGCAACCTCCAGAGCCAGTCAAAGTAGTGACAAAGGCCAAATGTTTAAACTACAGCACAGCTCCTATAGAATGGGGATAAGTGGCAGGAAGAGCTATTTAAGTAACAGAAACAACATTTACTTGGGAACAAATAAATTGCTTTCTCTTTATCATTTTAGTTACATGAACTGTAGGATCATTTTAGGGGTATTTACTGAGTATTGAAGAAATTATACATTGCTCTCATTCTGACTAATACATGTCAAGATTCCCTGGCAAAGTAGATTCAATCTTCCCTTAGAAAACATTTCACAGAATCATTTTGCTGTCTAAATTTTCAGAAAACTACCATGGGTATTTCTGCCATTTTCTAAAGAAATTACAGATCGAAGACGTAGACTCCACAAAGTAGACTTCTTATCTTAGTGAGGTCACTCAGTCTGGAGCTGTTTTCAATGATTATATAAAAGCTTTGGCTTAACACTGAGTATCCCCCAAATACTCCATGTCCCTGAGAATGTTATACATGCAGCTACTTCTGGGCTCTATGGTTTGGATCACCAGCCCTTTGGTAACTAGGCTGAAGGCATCAAGTTTAGGAGAAATCACCTAGATACTGACCCATAAAGGCTTAGATCTCTTTGTTCATAGGCTCTTCATCACAGCACCCACTCTTTCTTTTCCTCCCTCATCCTGAGCCTCTCTCCCACCCCGTCCCATCCCTCAGGGTCATCCCAGTGCACCAGCCCTGAGCACCCTGTCTCATGCAACAAACCTGGACTGGTGGTCTGTTTCACATATGATAATATACATGTTTCAATGCTATTCTCTCAAATCATCCCACCCTCGCCTTCTCCCACAGAATCCAAAAGACTGTTCTATACATCTGTCTATACATCTGTTTAGAAGGACGGTAACGATAGGGTTATCGTTACCATCTTTCTGAATTCCATATATACGCGGTCAATTCAGTTCAGTCGCTCAGTCGTGTCTGACTCTTGGCGACCCCATGAATTGCAGCACGCCAGGCCTCCCTGTCCATCACCAACTCCCGGAGTTCACTCAAACTCATGTCCATTGAGTCGGTGATGCCATACAGCCATCTCATACTCTGTCATCCCCTTCTCCTCCTGCCCCCAATACCTCCCAGCATCAGGGTCTTTTCCAATGAGTCAGCAATTCGCATGAGGTGGCCAAAGTACTGGAGTTTCAGCTTCAGCATCAGTCCTTCCAATGAATACCCAGGACTGATCTCCTTGCAGTCCAAGGAACTCTCAAGAGTCTTCTCTAACACCACAGTTCAAAAGCATCAATTCGTTGGCACTCAGCTTTCTTCACAATCCAACTCTCACATCCATACATGACCACTGGAAAAACCATAGCCTTGACTAGACAGACCTTTGTTGGCAAAGTAATATCTCTGCTTTTCAATATACTATCTAGGTTGGTCATAACTTCCCTTCCAAGGAGTAAGTGTCTTTTAATTTCATGGCTGCAATTACCATCTGCAGTTATTTTGGAGCCCCCAAAAATAAAGTCTGACACTGTTTCCCCATCTATTTCCCATGAAGTGATGGGANACTAGTGAAGTCACTCAGTCGTGTCTGACTCTTTGCAACCCCGTGGACTGTAGCCCACCAGGCTCCTCCCTCCATGGGATTCTCCAGGCAAGAGTGCTGGAGTGGGTTGCCATTTCCTTCTCCAGGGGATCTTCCCTGATCCAGGGATCGAACCCAGGTCTCCAGTATTCCAGGCAGATGCTTTAACCTCTGAGCCACCAGGGAGCCCCTCCCATCTCTATATGTGTTAATATACTGTATTGGTATTTTTCTTTCTGGCTTACTTCACTCTGTACAATAGGCTCCAGTTTCATCCACCTCATTAGAACTGATTCAAATGTATTGTTTTTAATGGCAGAGTAATATTCCATTGTGTATATGGACCACAGCTTTCTTATCCATTCATCTGATGATGGGCATCTAGGTTGCTTCCATGATCTGGCTACTATAAACAGTGCTGTGATGAAAACTGGGTAAACGTGAATCTTTCAATTCTGGTTTCCCCGGTGTGCATGCCCAGCAGTGGGATTGCTGGGTCATATGGCAGTTCTATTTCCAGTTTTTTAAGGAATCTCCACACTGTTCTCCATATTGGCTGTACTAGTTTGCATTCCCACCAATAGTGTAAGAGGGTTCCCTTTTCTTCACACCCTCTCCAGCATTTACTGTTTGCATACTTTTGGGTAGCAGCCATTCTGACTGGCGTGAGATGGTACCTCACTGTGGTTTCGATTTGCATTTCTCTGATAATGAGTGATGTTGAGCATCTTTTCATGTGTTAGCCATCTGTATGTCTTTGGAGAAATGTCTGTTTAGTTCTTTGGCCCATTTTTTGATTGGGTCGTTTGCTTTTCTGGAATTGAGCTGCAGGAGTTGCTTGTATATTTTTGAGATTCATTCTTTGTCAGTTGCTTTGTTTGCTAGAACACCCACTTTTAAAAAGTGAGTAACAATTAAAAATTTCCCCATTTCCCCCTGTTGGACTAATAGAATTTCATTTTTGGAGAAAACAACAGGATGATAGTGGTAAATCTTGGTTTGATAAACATAGAGCTAAGTTGAAAAACATATTCACATCTATTTGGAAATTAAGCATATACGTTTGAGATTGTGGTTAGATTTGTCTCTGCCCGCTAATTACACAAAGACATGCACAGGGCCCCATTCTCTCCTCTATAGATCCTGTCCAGTATCTTTTGGTGGCCCTTGGGCAGCTGTGACGCTCTTCTTTAACTCCTGTGAAACCACACTGACTCCTGGCACTCAATCTTTTCTAGGTGCCAACAATCATATCGGTTCTAGGCATCATTGTCAAATTCTTGTCTATGGTGTCTAGAATTTCTTTAGCATTCACTGTTCTAAGAATTGGCAAATCTAGGAATTCCCTACTGTGGTAATTGCCAGGATGCTATGATTCCACTGCAGGGGGCACAGGTTCCGTCACTGGTTGGAGAACTAAGATCCCACATCCCACCTGGCATGCCAAAAAAATGAAAAGGCCTATCTGCTGTAAGCTGGTGTTCTGCCATATTTTACATGTTCCACATTTCCCTCAATTTCCTTAAACACCCCAAAGATAATATATTTGAACGCCACTTTGGAAACAAGATGCCATCTGATGCTTTACTCACAACTGTCTCTTACCACGAGCTGTCCTGCCCTTTCGCCCTTTAGTTTGGAGAACAGTCCCCTCTCTAGGTAAGAAAGAAATAAAAGAGAAAGAGTAGTTGTGCTTTCGATTAATGACTTTCACCACTTTACCAACTGTGGGCTTATCCACTTCCTGTTTTCTGTGTCTAAACATCCTCAGTATCTCAGGTATCAGCAGGTCATTCTGGGTTTTGCCTTCCTGACGCTTTACTGTGTGTCTGCTATGCATGCGTCTATGATGCTTCTATGTGACCTCATCAGAGAGCTCTCTGTGTGCTGTACAACAGTGTGGTGGTCAAAAGCACAGATTGTAGAGGCAAGCTAAGTAAGTTCAAATTCTGGTATACCACTTCGTAATAGCTGCGTGTCCTTGATAATTTATAGCTGTGTGTACTCTTTAAAAAAATTTTTTTTAATATAAATTTATTTAATTGGAGGTTAATTACAATATTGTACTGGTTTTGCCACACATCAAAATGAATCCGCCACAGGTATACACGTGTCCCCCATCCTGAACCCCCTTCCCTCCTCCCTCCCTGTACCATCCCTCTGGGTCTTCCCAGTGCACCAGCCCCAAGCATCCAGTATCATGCATGGAACCCGGACTGGCGATTCGTTTCATATATGATATTATACATGTTTCAATGCCATTCTCCCAAATCATCCCACCCTCTCCCTCTCTTAAAAGTCTAATATTTCAGACTCTCCATGTCTAAAATATTTCAACATCATGACAGTGTCTTCCAAATAAAATCCCAACTGATCTTTGCTCCTATCTCCAGTTTCATGGTCTGTCACTTCCCTACAGTGAACTTCGTGTTCCAGCCCTTTGGAATAAGTGAATTACTCTGAACTCACCATATTTTCTTCCACTTCATAGTCCTTTCTCCTCCCCTCCCCTTCCCTTCTTGGTTTCTCCTCCTAAAAGGCCCTTCTGTCTGGCTAATTACTATTTAATCATTTAAGCCTCAGATCAGCTGCTGCCTTCTCCAGAAAGCCTTCTCTGATATTTCTATTCTCCTTTAAAATGTGTTCTTTATATATTCCCATAGTATATTGTGTTTACCCCATAGGTGCCGAATCACAATACTGGTATAATTACGTTCATGCCCATCTTTTCCATGACTTATAAATCCCCTGCAGGCTGAGGGTGGGTCGTGTTTATTCATGTCCTCAGGGCCCTAGCACAGAGCCAGTACTCTGTTATTTGTTAAACCAAGTTGATCCATAAATATTTACTGAATGAATGAGTATCTTCCCTGATGGCCTCATGAGATAGCGCTTCACTGATCTAGTAAATTAAACAAGATAAATTTTCCATTTAGCCAATAGAAATTAACTATTGGATAAATTCAATAGAACACATGATTTATGAATCCTTGTCTAAACCTGTAACCATTGTGACGCTCCAGCTAATTGACTGTGTCTTTTCGTCTTCTCAACAGGGGAGGCCTACTGGAGAAGATGGACGGAAGGCAAAGCAGCTGGCAAAGCCGAAACACAATAGAACAGTCAGAGGTCAAAGGTAAAAACAGGGGGAAGCCAAATTCACTTTTGTGAGTATGAGACTTCCAGCCTTTCCTTATTCTCTGCAATTCAAACAATCCTTAACACACAAGAAACACAAGAATTCCCCTAATACAGACAGTGAATCCCTAAAATTTTGCATTTGTGGTGTTCATCTAAGATTTGCTTTATTTAAACATGAAGACACATGAATAACATCCCCTCTGCACATCCTACCACAGTATGCTTTCAAACATGCTTTGAACATGAGTGATTCTGATATTTCAAGTTTGTTAAAATGTCTGGGCGAGAATGCATACATGTGTATGTATATACATGTTCATCTGAAACTATCACATTATTATTGGGCTCTACCCAATACAAAATAAGAAGTTAAAAAAAAATGTCATTATACTTCTTTTATTAGGTAAGGGAGCAACTTAAATAAGAGAGACAAAGGACTTTCTAATCCAGAAATTAAGAACACATGTCTAAGAATCACCAAAAAGGATTTTTTAAGAAGGAAATTAAAGCACTACAGACGAATGACGGGTAAAAATCTATCATATGAGGAAGAGGGAATCGCAGACGCACAGATTCATCATGTATGATGAGGGGTGCTGAAAGGATGAGAAATATAGGATTTGAAAAGAAAAAAGAGAAACAGAGTAAAACGGCTTTAGTTTGATGAAAAGTAACGAGGCTCCAAGATTAACAGCCCAACTCAGACACTGGCAAAGCAGAATTCACACTTTTTTGCTTCAGCTTTTCTACCTATAAAATGGGAATAAAGATGGTAGCTTTCTAATTAGCTCAGGATGCATCTGTACAGATGAACCAAGGGATGACTATGGTATAAGCTACAAATGGAGACTGCTAGGGAGGTTTTGGTGGGGACACAGCAGGAAGTCAAAGAGAAAGGAAGAACATTTTTAAATGGACAGAATAACTCAGAGCTTCTTTGGTACTCTTGCCCTACTCACTTCAATGATGACAGGAGGGATGCTCAAGGAAGCTCAGAAAGTGATGTAAACTCACTGAGATGAGCTGCGATAAGCATGCTTCCACCCC
>SJYQ01005536.1:829034-878769 GCA_006410935.1 Redunca redunca | reverse complement strand
CCCCCTTCCTTCATCTCCCTCCTTTCTCTATCCTACAACAATTAAAGAAAACAATCTTCCATAAAATTTTATAGATATTCATGATTTACATGAGTCCCGATACGAGCTGGGAATAATTTAAAAAAAAAATCAACAACTCCTGAAGCCCCGTTAGTCCTCTAAAACAATAAAGAGAAACCAATCTTTTACTAGTCAAGTCTTGCACATTAACCCTGATGATCATGTTTCTTCTCCACCAGCCAAGGTCCTCTAAACCTTATCTCCCCTGCAGAATTAAAAAGCCAGGCCTGGGCCTCGGAGGCACATCATTGCATTTCATTTCTCTGGGGCTTATAACCACTGAAGCTCACAAAGGACTGCAAAGTTAAAGCCTAGGTTCTCTTTTCAGCCTCAAACAAGCTGCTCCACAGGTTGCTTTTAAGAAAGATGAGTCTGGAGAAGGCCATTTAGAAACGGGAGTCTTCCTCCTGGTAGCTGTTGTTGGTTCTGTGGCTGACAGTCTTGAAACAGTGAAGTGTATGGACTGATAAAAGTAACTTTAAAGCCTGAGAGAAAAAAGTTTGTTTCTTCAACTTAGCTGGCTTTCTCTTTCTAACATAGAAAGTTAGTATCAGGGAGACTGTATTGTATTCTGAAATAAAGAACTAGATTAGGAACCAGAAGACCTGAGTCCTATGACTGGTTCTTTTACTGCCTTTTTTCTAAGAGTTTTGAATTTATTTTCTTCCTCAGAGATTTATATACTGCCGATTTCCCTAACAACGTGTTCTTTCTCATATATTCTCTTATATTAGAGTTGCAGATTTTAATTAAAAAGATTTCACAGGGGCATACATACATAATAAAAACAATCTCATAAAATATATAAGACAGGATGCTATTTCTAAACTTATTCTTCACATTCATCCCTTCAAGTCGAGCTACCCCTTTCTTCCTTTCTCCATAATCTTCAGTATTTCCTAGGTGACTGTGTTTAAACACAACCCTCTGCATAATTTAACCATGTATCTGCATTCCTGTCTTATGTAGCTAACGGCCTCACTAAGCTCTAAGACCGCAAATCAGCTAGACCCCCGACCTTCTGTTCACCACTGAACACCCTCCCCCAGGCCTGGGCACAGAGCAGGCTGTTGACTGAAGGGATGGAAGGGTTGGCGTCAATTCATCCTCCTTTTTCCCTCCATGGGAGTTCTCATCTCTTTCTTTCTTTTTTGGATACTTTAATATCACAGATTTCTTTCTAATAATTTAAGTATAAAAATCAGTCTTTCCCCCAAATCCTTGATACCAATTATCCCAGTTTGGTGCCCATGGCCTCTATTATTTGTCACCTTCTTTAAATTCCTTATTTACTTGTCAGAAACGCTTCTGATTGCTGGCATTTCTTTTGCCCCTGGATTGTCTGTAATCTAAAGAGATGTCCCTAAGAGTTCAAAATTCCTGTGTCCCACATGGAACATACTTGGCTGTTTATTATACCACTACAGGACTTAGGGGAGGCTGATGATCTTCCTGGAGGTCAATTAGCATTTACTAAACGGTTAGAGTATGTGCTAAGGGGCTTCCCTGGTGGCTCAGTGGTAAAGAATACTCCCAGAACGCAGGAGATGTAGGTTTGATCCATGGGTTGAGAAGATCTCCTTGGAGAAGGAAATGGCAACCCACTCGAGTATTCTTGCCTGGAGACTCCTATGGACTGAGGAGTCTGGTGGGTTATAGTCTGTGGGGTTGCGAAGAGTCAGACACAACTTAGTGACTAAACCCCCCTACACGCTCTAAACCTGAAAGACATTCATAAATTTGCTTTTTCAAAAATAAATCCCTAAGCCCTTTAAATATTGCAGACCCCACCCTCTTAAAAGGGAGCCCATGACAACCTTTTGGGGGTATTTGATGCTGGGGAGTCAGATGAGCACACGGGCAGGGAGTGATTACCTGGGGGCCACGTGACTAAGTGGAGGAACCAGGGAAGCGGCCACAGGCTGTGCTGCTCGCCCCTTGTGGAACCATCTCCTTGTCTGTATGATGCCCGCCACCTTCGCATTGCAAAGCCATCCCTACACGTACCGTGTGTGAAAACATATTGAAAGCCTCTTCGGATCACAATACATCTGTTCTAAGAGGCTGAATGAGAGATGCCAGGGGAACATTAACTCACAATTTCCTAACTCAAGTGCAATTAAAATCTCAGCCACAGTACAGAATTAATGTAGTCCTTTGCATTTTAAATACATATTTTAATTAAATGACACCCATCTGTAGAATATGAGACTGCATTTTTATTGAGGATTTCAAATGATATAATCTGTTCCTATGAAGCGTAAATGACTTGGTTCATGTTTCCAGAAACCTCTGAAGAATTATATAGATCTGGCAGAAGCACATGTGGTGACACTCAATTTTGCTGAAATTTAAATCTGTTTAACTTGCATGATAAGTGCTGTTTGTGTGATAAGACTTAGATTATGTGTAAAAGTGACAGAAAATAAGAGCGCAGCTCTTTCAACCTCTTGGGCCTTTTCTCTGCAGGGTCTGTCAGAGGAAACACAGGGTCGAGGGCGGGGCATCTGTGACCCAGCTAGAGCTAAGCAGTCATGGTGATCATCTTTTAACTCATTTAACCTAATGAGAAGCTTCCTCTAAGGTTAAAGATAATGTTAATGAGCCTCTAACCACTTCCTTATGGACAGGAGAGTTACCTGGGAGCTGTACAATTATTTGTGACAAAAATGATTTGGGATAGGTGTAAAGTTCCTCAGAAAACTGAACTACACCAACAAGAAGTAGACGGCAAATGTGCCCTTTGCTCTCTAGAGTTATCTTTGTCTCAGGTCTTTTTTTTCCCCACCTATATTTCCACATTAAGTACACTCTTCCAGAAGAGGAAGCCTTAGGGAGGCAGGAGGTAACGTGGGTTCTAGCCCCACGTTGATGTGTGACCTCGCGAGAGTCAGCCAGTTGGCGCTCAATTTTATTGTTCATCTGCAAGAAGAAGGCAAAGTGGTGTTGGGATGGACAGTGTGGGCATTAGAGTCTGATGGCCCAGATTTAAACCCTGCCTCCATCACTCTCTGTGACCCCTCTCAGCCCCAACTCTGTCCTGTAAGAAATGAGGGTAACACCACGTCCCTCATAAGCTGTTGGAAGGATGAGAGAGCACGGTGGAGATCTGAGACCAGGGCCTGCCTCACTCTTGGTTGGTGTCAATAAATGTCAGCTACAACTGCAGGTGAAATGTCAGCATTCACTCTTGGGAAATCTGGGAATCACACTGTCCTAGGTTCCAAGCCTGGCTTTGCCTCTTACTACTTGCATGCTTGTAGAGAAGTTACTCAGTCTTTGAACTTTATTTTTATCAATTGAAAACTAGAGACAATAATGCTTACTGTATTAGTTTTCTACTGCTACTGTGACAAACGACTATAAATGCAGTAGCTTAAACGAACACAGACTTCTTATCTTACACTTTCAGAGATTAGAAATCTGACAAAAGTCTCAAAGGGCTAAAATTGAGGTGTTAGAGATGCAAGGGGTGAATCTGTCTCCTTGCCTTAGCTAGCTTCTAGAGGCTGTCTGCATTCCTTGGCTTGTAGCCCCCTTACTCCATCTTTAAAGCCAGCAACAAAGGGTTTAGTCTCTCACTGTATCACTCTGGCCTATTCATCTGTCTCCCTTTTCCACTTTTAAGGACCCTGTAATTACACTGGGCTCACCTGGATTATCCAGGATAATTCCCCCACCTTAAGGTGAGCTGACAAGCAAGGCTAAACCCGTCTGCAAATTCCCCTTTGCTGAACATCTTCACAGTTTCTGGGGATTAAGATGTTGACACTTTTAGGGGAGTGATATTCTGCCTACTACACTTGGCCTTGCAGCATTATGAAAGTTAGAAATAATACTCTAAAATTCCCAGTACAGTGTCTTGCACATGATAAAACTCTCAATAAATAGCAGCGTTTCCATTATTGGAGCTGACTGGTAATTAAGGTCCTGTCAATCTTGGAAGTTCTGTAATCCTGTTATAATGTAGGTAAATGTTTTACTAACAGTTTTATGTTTTGATCATAAAGAAATAGGCTCCAAGTTCTGATCTATAAACACTTGTCTGTTAACAGTCAGACTATTATTACAGCAAAGTATCTGGCTCTCCAGATTAATCTGTTGGTAGCAAATCGAGGTAAGTAAAGTCTTCTAGGATGATTATCATACTATATAGGGATTTGCCTCAAAAACTCTGTCAGACAGCTTGTGGAAATATCTTAACAACAGTGAATTATTTATAATATTACTTATGGGGGTATAACATTATATCTCTAAATATTAAACAGACTTGAATTACTTTGCCAATTTTTCTCTTGTGAATTTATTTATACATGCGTGCAGATATAACTTAAGGACTTAAAATTTTTCACTGTATCTTAAAAAAAATCAAGTCAAATGATCAGGGTTCTACTATTTCTCATAGAATTATTGCTGATGAGCAGAAACTAGTTTTATCTAGCCTATATTAGGCATTGTATTAATTTTAGCTATCTAATAGTCCTTATGAAACCAGAAAACATCGTGGTCAAGATGGTGCATCCATGAGCAAGGCAGAATGTAGAAGCAGCCTCCTGGGGAACTTATTACATGCTAGATAGTAGAGCTTTTATTATCTCATTCAAATCCAAGCAAATAAATTCTTCTGGTAAGAGCTGGGTTTGGTGGAGAGTACTTGGAACAAGGGCAGATTCCATAGTTAATCTAGCCATAAATTTCACAGGAGAAATGGTGAAAGCCCAGATTCCAAGGGACATTTGGAAGGTTCCCTTTTCTCTAGTTTTTGGATCCCAGGAAGATGAACTGAAACTTTGTAGACCATAGGCTCTTCTTTGATTGGGTCTACCTAACAGGTTCATATAATAGGGTAAATTATTATTTAGAATTGATTAAAACTTAAAAATGAGGACCTAGCAAGGACTTTTGCTACTATAATAATTTTTAGTTCACTTTTTATTTTAACCAAATCTAGATATGCACATAGCTTAAAGAGCCAGGTAGGTTTTATAAGCTTTTTCATTAGGTGATAACTTTCATCTCTTAGGCAATTTCCTTAGTGCTTATCCCTGTATAAGGAACTTGTCTACTTAGCTACTTTCTTAACTTTTAATGTTCAGGTGTTTGTTGCCCTCCCCCTAAGAAAGATGAGGATTTAACTTCCTCCACATATGCGTATCTCTTCCCACTACTGTCTCATAACTGTGGCTAGATCAGTATTTCATGTTACTGTTGTTTTGTTCAGTTGCCCAGTGGGGTCTGACTATGATCCCATGGACTGCAGGACTCCAGGCCTCCCTGTCCCTCACCAACTCCCGAAGTTTGACCAAGTTCATGTCCATTGCACTGGTGATGCCATCCAGTCATCTCATCCTCCGATGCCCTCTTCTCCTCCTGCCCTAAATCTTTCCCAGCATCAGAGGCTTTTCCAATGAGCTGACTGTGAGCATCAGATGACCAAAATACTGGAGCTTTAGCTTTGGCCATCAGACCTTATAACGAGCATTCAGGGTTGATTTCCCTTAAAATTGACTGGTTTGATCTCCTTGCTGTCCAGGGGACTTTCAGGAGTCTTCTCCAGCACCACAGTTTGAAGGCATCAGTTCTTTGGCATTCTGCCTTCTGTACAGTCCAGCTCTCACAGCCATACGTGACCAATGGGAAGACCATAGCCTCGACTATACGGACCTTTGTTGGTAGAGTAACGTCTCTGCTTTTCAGCACAATGTCTAGCTTTGTCATAGCTTTCCTGCCAAGAAGCAATTGGCTTCTGATTTTATGGCTGCAGTCACCATCTGCAGTGATTTTAGAGCCCAAGAAAAGGAACTCTGTCACTACTTCCACTTTTTCCCCTTCTATCTGCCATGAAGTAATGGGGCTGAATACCATGATCTTAGTTCTTTTAATATTTCATTTTTAAGCCAGCTCTTTTACTCTCTAAACGCTACTGACATCTAGGGCCGTGTGGTAGGCCATGTTTTCTCCTTGGACAATAGGTGTGTTTTCTCTGGTGCTAACAACAATCTTGTTATTTGTTTGCTTAGTCTTTTTCTACTTAAGAGATTGTTCAGCCTCAAATACTTCTCTCTCAATACATCAAAACATATTGGGTTTCCTATCAACATCACCTACTTGAACAAATCTCTCCTGCAACCTTCTGAACCGTTCTTCTGAGGGCTAGTTACTCTCTATGGCCTGTTGCCATCTTGGCACCTCCTGCCATGATCATTTTTGGGCTCTTTTTCTGTGCTGGAATCTCTATTCCTTGTGTAATATGACTTTCTATTTTTCAGGTAAACTCTTTTAGTTTGGTAGATTCTGAGGAAGGCGGCATGGAAAGTACATTTTTTGGAAACTATGTGTATCTAAAAAGGTTTTCTTTTTCCCTCACACTGAACTGGTAGTGTGACTAAGTATATAATTCTTGGTTGGAAATAATTTTTCTTAAAATCTAAAGGTATTTTTCTATTGTTTTCTAGCTTCTGGTGTTACCTTTGAGGAGTAATTTTCTGCTTCTTGATTCTCTAAAACCTCTCCTGTGCCCCTCTGCCCTAGACAGTTTAGCACTTTCTCTTTATTCTGCTGCTGCTAAGTTGCTTCAGTCGTGTCCAACTTTGTGCTACCCCATAGATGGGAGCCCACCAGGCTCCCCCATCCCTGGGATTCTCCAGGCAAGAACACTGGAGTGGGTTGCCATTTCCTTCTCCAATGTATGAAAGTGAAAAGTGAAAGTGAAGGTGCTCAGTCATGTCTGACTCTTCGTGACCCCATGGACTGCAGCCCACCAGGTTCCTCTGTCTGTGGGATTTTCCCGGCAAGAGTACCAGAGTGAGTTGCCATTGCCTTCTCCATCTCTTTATTCTGAGGGCACTGCAATTTTGCAGTGATCAACCTGGTGGGAATTTAAGTCTATTTTCATCCACTATGCTGGGCACTCTGGGTCTGTACAACTTGAAAATTCATGTTGATCCAGCAATCCGCCTCCTGAGCATATAACCAGACAAAACTCTAATTTGAAAAGATACATGCAACCCTGTGTTCACAGCACTATCCACAATAGCCAAGACATGGAAATAACCTAAATGTTGATCAACAGATGAATAAATACAGAAGATGTGGTATATATATACAGGGGAATTCTACTCAGTCATTAAAAAGATGAAATGATGTCATTTGCAGCAACATGGATAAGCCTAGAGATTATTATAGTAAGCGAAGTAAGTCAGAAAGAGAAAGACAAATATCATATGATATCACCTACATATGGAATCTAAAATATGACACAAATGAACTATGAAACAGATTCCCAGACATAGAGAACAGATATGTGGTTGCCAAGGGGCAGAAACTGTAGGGGAAGGATGAATTGGGAGTCTGGGATTAGCAGATGCAAACTATTATATTGAATGGATATACAACAAGGTCCCATTGTATAGAACAGGGAACTATGCTGAAAATCTCATGATAAAGCATAATGGAAAAGAATATTATAAAAAAAAGAAAGTGTATGTGAATATATATATATATTTATACGTATTTATAAATGACTTATTTGAAAAGACCCTGATGCTGGGAAAGATTGAGGGCAGGAGGAGAAGGGGACGACAGAGGATAAGATGGTTGGATGGCATCACCAGCTCAATGGACATGAGGTTGGGTAAACTCTGGGAGTTTGTGATGGACACAGAGGCCTGGTGTGCTGTGGTTCATGGGGTCACAAAGAGTTGGACACAACTGAGCAAGTGAACTGAACTGATAACTGAATCACTTTGCTGTATAGCAGAAATTAACAAAACATTGTGTATCAACTATACCTTAATTAGAAGGAAAATTCTTAATCTAAATCCCAGAATGGCTTGAACTCCTTTAGATCCTTACAAGAAAAATCCTACTTGGGACTTGGTTATACTTTGCCATCAGAATTTTACTGAATACTACAGAATATAGTTAATCAAATTTCCCGGGTGGTGCTAGTGGTAAAGAATTCACCTGCCAATGCAGAAGACATAGAGACTCAGGTTTGATCTTTGGGTTGGGAAGATCCCCAGAGAGGGAAATGGCAATCCATTCCAGTATTTCTAGCCTGGAGAATCCCATGGAGAGAGGAGCCTGGTGGGCTACAGTCCATAGGGTCCCAAAGAGTAGGACATGACTGAGCAGCTTAGCATGCACACATAGAATATAGTTAATAAAATTTTAGTATGTTAAAGTTATGGCAGATGTTTTAAATTAATGCATATTTATTTTAAAATTTTCACTCTTTCTGGTATCACTGAAGTGTCAGTATCTCATTCACCTTCTTAGGGATATTCAGGGCTACTAAGATATTTAATTGTCTTTAGTTATTATGTTTTTTGGGGGGTGGGGTTCCCTGGTGACTCAGATGGTAAAAAGTCTGCCTGCAATGCAGGAGACCTCGGTTTGATCCCTGGGTTGGGAAGATCCCTTGGAGAAGGAAATGGCAATGTGCTCTGGTCTTCTTGCCTGGAAAATCCCATGGACTGAGAAGCCTGGCAGGCTATAGTCCATGGGGTCACAGAGAGTTGGACACTATGCGACTTCACTTTCACTTTTCATTCTGTTTTTTTTTTTTTTTTAAAATAAAACAATGTATAAGATATCTAACTAAAGAAAGTCCATATGAATAATCAACTCAATGAGACATGTTCAAGTCAATCCCTAATTAACAAGAGAGGCAGCTGAACATAGAACCCTTTGATGCTTCTAAAAGGCTCAGAGCTTCAGAGCTCCTACTGGCCCCGGTGCTGGATGGACTGTCATTTTGTTACGGTTTTTATTAAAAATTTCACAGCTCCTCCATTTTCATACCTCCTGATCTGGAAGGACAAGTTTACAGAGAAAGTCGTTTAATGAGAGGGGAGGTTTAATCTTAAATTTCACTCACTGTGGCCCTGAATAAACATACCCTGTGCCAGAGTTCAAGGGCCACCTGGATCTTGGAAGGCTGTTACACTTAAGTGCTCAAAGTCGAATTTCAAATGCAATGCACCAAAGATTCCATGATGGTGAAATTAAATGACCAAGTAGATAAGTAGGCCTGGTTATCAACAGGAAGGATAGGAGAAGGGGAAAAACTAGAGGTAGACTTGGGCATTTCACACTGAGTTCCATCATGGGGAAATATGGACAGTAAAATGAAAGAGTCAGAAATGAAATACTCTTAACTGGATGGCTGAGAATGAGGAAGTCAGTTTAAAGGGAGAAGAAACAGAAGAAAAAAACTGGCATTTATTGAAAGATCACTGTATGGTAGGCACTAGATCAAGTGTCATCCATAATGTAGTTGACTTGATCCTCAAAGGCAGGGGTGAGGCAGGGATTCCCAGCCTCCAGGATCTAATGCCTGATGACCTGAGGTGGATCTGATGTAACAACAACAGAAATAAAGTGCACAGTAAATGTAATGCACTTGAATCATCCTGGAAACCATCCCCTCCCTCCTTGGTCCGTGGAAAACGGTCTTCCACAAAACCATCTCCTGGTGCCAAGGTAGTGGGGACTGCTACTGTGAGGGATTTAGAACACAGACAACACCATCGATGATGTTAAAGGTGCCCTGTCCAAGGTCAAGGCCATGGCCACGTTCCTCTGTTATGCTAGTGCCGAGAAGAGAAATAAGGCTGGACTGTAACATTAGATGTCGGTCTTGCCTCCGTATTCCATGGTAGGGCTGGGTCTGGAGGGAGAGGGAGTTTGGGCATGGTGTGGAAGAACCATCTCTGCTCGCTTGTTTGGGGAAACAGGAGGTGGTGGGAGGAGTTTCCAGCCACTGGTGGCGCTTGTGGCAGCCATCTGTCTGTCAGTGACCCCTGCTCTGCTTCCCGGAGCAAGGCAGACCCAGCAGCATATGCAGAAGTCTGGTGTGGGGGCGTTTCTCTACCACACTTCCAAGGTTCCTGTGAAAAGCCCAAAGGCTGTTGGCTTGAGCAAATGCGTTAATTGGGCTTGCGGTACCTTTACACACATAATAGCGAGGGTGGATTTTTCGTCACATTCCCTCTCTCAGAAGCAGACATGATAAAAGTTCAGAACATCTCTCTCTGGGTAAAGTTTGAGCAAGTATATATATATATATTTTTTTTTTTTCATAAAGCTGATCCAAAGGGTGGCCTTTAAAATTAGTGTATGAGAAAAGACGGTGATGTTATTTCTGTTTTGATACTTAAAATCATAATGTGTAAGTCTTAAAATTAATATTTCTGAGAGAGTTTCTCTCTACACAATCTTTCTCAGTATTCTGACACCACTATTTGAAGACTGTAGCAGAAAAGGTCAAAAATCTTGTCATCATTTCTTGAGTGAAGTTTTATATTTTCCTAAAAATTGTACAAGAGAAACCCTTGGAGGAAATGGACAGGTCCTCGGTAGGCTCAAGAAAAGAGTTTCCAATAAAGTAAGAACATATGTGTCCACTTTATTCTGATCCTTTGTTCAGGACGCCTTGCCTAAATCTCCCAGAGATTTCCCATTATAAAGAGAAGAGACGTGACCTTAATTTGAAAATAGAACTATTTCAGGAAAGTGGCCAAGATAAAAACCTGAAATAAAATGTAAACACCTAAGCGTATGTGTTGTGGATCAGGTCCAAAGCTTAGATAAAGGCAACACATTTTTTAAAAAACTCATTCACTTGGAACCACTGAAGTTTTTCAGACTTAAAATGTTAAGATTCTCAATAATGAGCTACACATAGAAAGAGATATTGTTTGAGCTGGCATTCCCCCCCAGGTGTTAGGCTAATGACTTTATCATTTTCCTTTCACTAAGTTTCTCATATAAAGACAATCTTTATATACAGAGACCCACTTACACAGCTTATCACCTCCTTTCCTGAGGTTCAGTAATACAATAATTCTGATAATACCTTGTCTTCGAGCAACATCAGATTTCCTAATACCTCATCCTTGCCATGCACTGTGTGTTTTAGAAGAATGAGGCTCTGAAGAGCTACAGAATACACAAATATGGGAAAATAAGAAGAACCACAAAGAAAAGAGGAAACCCCCCACTGCAATTAAAATGCAATAGTCTTCCACTGCGTGTCCCAATGCTAGTTAATACAGACATTTCCCATAACTTTAATCTTTAAGTGGTGATTGTTGGGAAAAAAAAAAAAAAAGAAATCAGTTTGAGTTTCTTAAAAGACAAGAGGGAAGAAAATGACTTGTCATATCTGACTGGTTCGGAAATATAAAATCCAATTCTGAAGAAGGAGAGATAAGAAAAGTGCTGTGGAAGTGCCATCAGCTTAGCAAACACTAAATAATGAACAATGCAGAGACTGTCCAGCATGATAAAATACTCTATTAGAGGGACTGTTTTTAAATGAGTGATAATTGTGGCACTTCCCCAGTGAAAGGTTATTGAATTTTTATCTGTAACAGGAAGCCTTTGACAGACTTGCTGAAAAGTCACCTACAAATAGCACCTTCTTTAGATGAATTTGACCAAAGGGGTTTTCCAGTGTGTAACATCTTTCTGACATTTACAGGAGTTTTGCTTCCTTGAAGAAATCGGATCAGATCTTCTTGGTTTTTAGGAAAACACTTAGGTTTTTCATCAGTCTTATAGAAAAGTCGTCCATATTCTTCCTTTCATAAAAATTGGATTAAGTTGTTAGTTAAGAACTCCAGTCAAATCTATTTAGGGTTCAAGGACCAGACCTTAAAGATGTTCAGTGCAGTTCAGTCGCTCAGTTATGTCCGACTCTGTGACCCCATGTATCGCAGCACGCTAAGCCTCCCTGTCCATCAGTACACATTAACTGCTCTTCATAAACAACACTGTGCCTTGGAGACCCACACTTGATACATTCCTGTAACTCATATGAAGAAGGAGGGAGGTCTTTTATACTTTTATTGTAGAGTTTATGAGTGGATATAAATTACAATATTAAATTTAGGATAATAAAGTAAGAGAGAAAATGACGGTCACTCAGTCATGTCCGACTCTTTGCAACCCCATGGACTATACAGTCCATGGAATTCTCCAGAGAACCTTTCCCTAAACACATGTCTGAAAAATCTGGTTGCAAAATAGATCTCTGGCAGGGACGTGGTAGTTTTAGTTTTTTTAATAGCTGGTGAAGGTCAAGACCACTCCTTTTAAAGTGTATTCAGGGACTTCCCTGGCAACCCAGTGGATAAGACTCTGTGCTTCTAAATGCAAGGGACATGGATTCAACCCCTGGTCAGAGAGCTAAGATCCGACATGCTACATGGTGTGGTCAAAATAAATAAAGTACATCCAGTGCCATTCACAGACGCATTTAGGGACATGGCCTGGCACTCATCTTACTGCTGTGATTAGGGGAGACAGCTAAAGAGTAGCATTAACCGCGAGGGGAAACAGAAGGGCGCTGGTTTCATGTTCTGAGGCACACTAGCAACAGGCAATGATGTTGTTTTTCCAAACACTGTGGTCTGCATTCAGAGAAAAGTCAGGTTTGGCCTAATGTCATCGTCTCACTTTGACCTTGGGCCAATGGTCAAACTTCTGTTTCATGTTCATGCTTTGTAAAGGGAGAGAATAAAGGCTGTTAACTCCAGCTTGAGGCAGGGATAAAGGATTAAGAATTAATAATTATAAAGGCCCCTGAAAAAGTATGAAATGCAAGCTCCATGCTGAGTGCCACTGCTGTCCTTGCAGCGTCCTCTGGGACTGTCACAGGCACACGCGTGTGCACACTTCGCCCCTCTCCTGGGGGCCGGCAGACTGCAAAGGGCCCTTGTGCACTACTGATTAATAAGCAAGCTGTCTGAAAAGGCAGATCCAGTTTACATGTAGAACATTTTTCTAAATCTAATCCTACAAAGTGAGGGAGATTTCTTCCATTCAATCCAAGCTAACCCTTTAGCCTCTTTCCATTTCCCCATCAGGATTTGTCTTTCCTGGTCCCCTGCATTTGTCATATACCCACTCTGAATTTCAAGGGTGAAGAAATGAAAAGACATACTCTTTTTCTAGCGTGGAGTTCATGAAGTCACGGCTTCATGTTGGTTAGGGACCTTATCTCACGTTCTAAAGCACTCAGTGATCTGAAGGCTTTTCCAGATAAAAGCTTGGGTTTAATAGCATCATCAGAGCCTTCAGGTACAATCTTTCACTTGATTCTCATTCACTTGAAGGGTTTTTTTATTTCCCTGTTTGGCAGCCAAATCAGTCCCCTCCGATTTCTCATTCAAGTCCTGCTGCCCAAGTAGCCACTGCTCCTCACTTCCACTCAAAGTGTCAACCCGGGTAATCTCACATTTCCATGCTCTCCTCAGTCTGGTTCTATTTCAGCATGTCATTTTAAAGCCCTTTCTTGCTTTCCACTTTCTTTTTCCTTCCCTTTTCCCAGAGATTTTCATCCTATTTCTCCTTCCGGATTCTATTTTAGAATTTTGTTGGAAGATTCAATCATTCAGCTGGAAGCTCCCAGCCGCCACACTTAAGCCAATCCATGATACTACCATATTTTCATCAAATATTTCCCTGTTGGATGCAAATTTCGGCCTTTTCAAAGAAACAGCCATGTAACGATCAGCAGATACTCAGAACTCCAAAATTATTTGGAACGCCCACAGCACTAGCCCTCTGCAGCTTCACAATCGATAACCACATCCTTGCCAAGGGACATAGGAGGCTGTTTTCTAATCAGTACTCAGCCCGGGACAGCAGACTCTACAGATGACCAGCTAATTGACAGGAGGGAACTGTAGTTGATTCTGACATGGTTTCCAATAGCACTGGAACCCTCTCTTCATAGTTTCAAAGAACACAAAGGACAGATGTTAACAGGGTTTTAAAAGCACCCATAAGACTTGAGTTACAGAAAAGTCTGAAGGGGTAGGAAAAAGTGAAGACCCTAGACCTGGGGAGCAGTACAGTGAGTGAGCGGCCCAGTGATAGGCCTGACAGCCGTAACCCCAAGAAGCCCGTACTGAGTTCCCACGGTGTGTTCAGCTCAGTTCAGTTGCTCAGTCGTGTCTGACTCTTTGCGACCCCATGAATCACAGCACGCCAGGCCTCCCTGTCCATCACCAACTCCCGGAGTTCACTCAGACTCACATCCATCGAGTCAGTGATGCTATCCAGCCATCTCATCCTCAGTCGTCCCCTTCTCCTCCTGCCCCCAATCCCTCCCANTCATCTGCATATCTGACGTTATTGATATTTCTCCTGGCAATCTTGATTCCAGCTTGTGTTTCTTCCAGTCCAGCGTTTCTCATGATGTACTCTGCATAGAAGTTAAATAAGCAGGGTGACAATATACAGCCTCGACGTACTCCTTTTGCTATCTGGAACCAGTCTGTTGTTCCATGTCCAGTTCTAATTGTTGCTTCCTGACCTGCATACAGATTTCTCAAGAGGCAGGTTAGGTGGTCTGGTATTCCCATCTCTCGCAGAATCTTCCACATTTTATTGTGATCCACACAGTCAAAGGTGTGTTACATACTAGGAACTCCAAGTTTATCCTCTCATTTTACAAGTAAAGAGACCAATTTAGTTCAGAAAGGCTAAATAATCTCCCTTTGTTGATACAATAACTTGCCTCATTTGTCCCCAGGTGTGCTTGACTTCAAAGTCAAGTATGGACTATACATATCCCTGTTAGACTAAGGGTGGAGAAGGCACTGGCACCCCACTCCACTACTCTTGCCTGGAGAATCCCATGGATGGAGGAGCCTGGTAAGCTGCAGTCCATGGGGTCGCTAAGAGTCGGGCACAACTGAGCGACTTCACTTTCACTTTTCCCTTTCATGCACTGGAGAAGGAAATGGCAACCCACTCCAGTGTTCTTGCCTGGAGAATCCCAGGGACGGGGGAGCCTGGTGGGCTGCTGTCTATGGAGTCGCACAGAGTCGGACACGACTGAAATAACTTAGCAGCAGCAGACTAAGGGAGAGAGTCTGTGAACTAAAAGAGAGAGGTTTAGAGGGAAGGAAACAACTATCTAGGAGCCATGTGAGGGTATTCAATGAGAAGAAAGGGAAAAAAATGAGTAGACATATTTAAAAAGGGGACTTAACTCCTGCATATCAGTACTTAAGATGCACTAAGAAGACAGGAACATGGGAACCCCATGGGTCAGCGTGAAGCCTGGATGATATCAACAGTAACAGTGCAGAGTACATCATTGTGGAGAAGGAGTTGGGAGGGTCCACGTGTTCTTCCTTATAAAGTGAAAGAATTACCAGCATCTCCATTGTTTGTAACAACACGGTCTCAGAAAACTCCTAACATGATGTGAACAGCCTCAGCACAGGGACTTTGCACACAGTTCTTTCTTCATTAAAATAAATTTCAATCAACTTTTAAGGAACAATAGAGTACAATTAAGACTGAAAATCAACAAAGGTGAATCATCATAAAATTATTGTTTAGTGTTTCTATTCCTGCAAAACGTATGATGATTGGTTTAGAAACTGGTAAAACATAGACCAAGTATATTGGGCATGTCCCAGGTATACTGGGAGTATATTTGGACAATTCCAAATATTTTAAGGCTCACACAAAAGTAGAAGTTGTATCAATTATTAATAGACAAGATCAAAACAAATTCTGATTTGGGCAGAAGGTGGCAAACTCCTGAACAAGGTATACTTCCAGTGTTGGTGTAATTTTCCCAGTAAACAGTATACTCACGAACCCAGCCAATGACAATGAATTTGGAAGTTGTCACCAAAAGAAGAGGAATGATGAAACCACAGAATGAGAGCTGGCTGAAGAAAATGACAGCTAATGAGACCAAAAAATGATTATGGCAGAGAAAGCCCAACCTCAAAAAGATGATTTGAGAAACTAAATGTGTAGAGGTCGGCTAAGCAACTGCTGAGGAGGAGCTGGTCTGATAACAGTCTACAAATATTTGAAACTTGTAAATACCGGAACAGGAGAGAAATTACCATGCACGGAGTTTTAATTAAAAATAATCAGATGAAATCATGACAGGAAAACTCTGGCTTAATGATTTGACAAAAGCGAAGCTGAAACAGGACAATGTCCCACGAGATCTTGGCTAGGGACATTTTAATTCTCATTTGTGTCAAGGCAGAAAACCAAACAGCAAGGGGAGGGGGAGCCTGGATTTTATCTTTTGTTTGCCATTAAGGTAGAAAAAGCCCATGATAGCAAGCTCTATTCATATTCAATTCCTATTCCATCTCCTAGAAAATGTTAAATCATAGCAGTGCACAAAGACCCCCTGGTTTGCCACAAAACCATGTGTTTAAGGGATGGGGGTGTATAGACACTTGGACCTTGTCCATCTTCATTTTCAATGATATAATTCACTTGTAAACACTTCCACATTCATTCAATTGGTTTGGCAATCACAGCCTTTTGTGTTAAGAGAGACACTGATTCCTGTGCCCTTCTCATTTAACTGATTTGAAGAGGGGAAGAGGAAGATTTCTATCTTTAATCAGGTGTGGGGAAACAGTTGGGCTAACTAGGGACTGCTGAGCAGAAGTGGGCAGCTGTCCTGCCTCTGTACGACACTCTGAGCTCGGTGTTCTTGTCTGTAAAAAGGGAAGTCGCGCTAACCCCAAACTTTTGAGACTAGACCTGGCAAAATAACTATAGAGTATTTCCCAAATAGAAGAGCTACTCAAAGAAGAAATTTTGGAGGAATTTTGGGTCAAGAATCAGTGGCTCTCCACCTTGGCTATTTGTTGAAATTGCCTGAGTGTATTTGAGTGTGTTAGTTGCTCAGTTTAGTTCAGTCACTCAGTCATGTCCTTGACTGCAGCACACCAGGCCCTCCTGTCCATCACCAACTCCCAGAGTCTGCTCAAACTCATGTCCATTGTGTTGGTGATGCCATCCAACCATCTCATCATCTGTCGTCCCCTTCTCCTCCTGCCTTCAATCTTTCCCAACATCAGGGTCTTTTCAAATGAGTCATCTCTTCGCATCAGGTGGCCAAAGTATTGGAGTTTTGGCTTCAACATCAGTCCTTCCAATGAACACTCGGACTGATCTCCTTCAGGATGGACTACTTTGATCTCTTCTGGTCCAAGGGACTCTCAAAAGTTTTCTCCAACACCACAGTTCAAAAGCACCAATTCTTCAGCACTCAGTTGTGTCCAAAATTTGGTGACCCCATGGACTGTAGCCCGCCAGACTCCTCTGTCTATGGGATTCTCCAGGCAAGCATACTGGAGTGGGTTGCCATTTCCTTCCCCAGGGGATCTTTCCAACCCAGGGTTTGAACCTGGGTTTCCTGCATTGCAGGGTGATTGTTTTACCATCTGAGCCACCAGGGAAGCCAAAATTGCCTGAGATGATGGTTAAAAGCTTGGTACTCTGAGCATGTCCCCCAGAGAATGTGACTGGAAACTCTATGCTAAGTCACTTCAGTTGTGTCCGACTCTGTGCGACCCCATAGAAGGCAGCCCACCAGACTTCCCTGTCCCTGGGATTCTCCAGGCAAGAACACTGGAGTGGGCTGCCACTTCCTTCTCCAATGCATGAAAGTGAAAAGTGAAAGTGAAAGTCGCTCAGTCGTGTCTGACTCTGTGCGACCCCATGGACTGCAGCCTACCAGGCTCCTCCGTCCATGGATTTTCCAGGCAAGAGTACTGGAGTGGGGTGCCTCTATAAGTCATCCTAATACAAGTCAAGGTTGAGAACCAATCCTTTATAACAGTGGTTCTCAACTCCCGATTTGAATGGTTTAAGGAGGAAACTCCAGTACTTTGGCCACCTCATGCGAAGAGTTGACTCATTGGAAAAGACTCTGATGCTGGGAGGGACTGGGGGTAGGAGGAGAAGGGGACGACAGAAGATGAGATGGCTGGATGGCATCACCGACTCAATGGACGTGAGTCTGAGTGAACTCCGGGAGATGGTGATGGACAGGGAGGCCTGGCGTGCTGCGATTCATGGGGTCGCAAAGAGTCGGATACGACTGAGGGACTGAACTGAGCTGAAATGAACTGAGGCCACATTTTGGCACAAAGTAAATGAAAATCTGGAGAGGGGCCCAGCATCAGTATTTTTTTGGGGGAAGAGGTGATGTTGCATTTTGACAACCTTTTAAATTTCTTTTTTAATTGGAGGCTAATTGCTTTACAATGTTGTGTTGATGAGTATTTTTAAAAACTCTCCAAGTGATTACAATTGACATGCAGCTAACTGAGAACTGCTACTCTAAAAGGACATTTTTCAGGAAATAACTTTCACTTACAAATGAGTTTTGAGTCAACAATGCATATTACAAGTACCTAATGTAAATGAGCTAAAATAAAACTATTTTTGGTGAAGAAAAATTCAGAGAGCATTTTAATCTCAGCATGGCCTAGTCCGAAATTAATATGATTGTACACATTTACTACAGATTGTTTAGTACACATGGCAACTAAGAAGTAGTTACAGACCCTAACTGAGTGGCTCAGAGGAGGAAAAAATATCTTCTGTATAAAAGGTTTTCAGATCCACAAGATTATAATCTATCAACTGCATAACTGTTTAAGGTGGACAACTATTTTTTTAAGCAAGCTATTCAACTTGTCCAAACACTGGCCTTATAATAGATGCATTCATCATGTTAAAAAAAAAAAAAATTCATCACTAGAAAGATAGACAAAAGCAATTTTTGGTGGGAAAGTGGAAAGTCAATCTAGAATTCAGAAGGAGCAGTTTAGAGGGGACTATATGAATTGGAGGCATAAAAATCAATCCTAGAACAACACCAGCGATAAGTCACACTGAGAGAAGTTTTCCTTGATAGATGTGATGAGAATGGTTTTATCTTTGTGCTTTTCCTTCCCAAACATACAAGCCCAATGTAATCATGAAAAGAGATTAGACAAATCCATATTGAAGGACATTCTGCAAAAAATCTGACCAGTATTCCTCTAAACTGTCAAGATCATCGAAAATAAGGAAAGACTAGGAAACTGTCATAGTCTAAAGAGATTATGATTATATGTATTATGATACCCTAGATGAGATCCTGGAACAGAAAAAGGCCTTTAGATAAAAAATAAAGTAATATGAATATAGACCTTAATGAATGATAATGGATTAATATTGGTTTATCAGTTGTGACAAATTTAAGATGTTAACAGTTAGGAAAACTGGGTATGAGATACACAGGAAATCTGTACTGTCTTTGCAAGTATAATCTAAAAATATTCTAAATTAAAATTTCTCTTAAAAATAAATCTCTGAAGTCCCACAATGGATATATTAGCATTCATCAGTGAATTGGAGTGTGGAATCACTGGGCTGGTCAAAAAGTTCCTTTGGGATTTTCTATAGCACCTTATGGAAAAATTCTAATGAACTTTTTGGCCAACACAATACATTAGTAGTTGAAATCTTTTGAGAATCATGAGGGAAGTGTAATGATTGGAGAGCAGTCAGGTTTGAAACAAGCAAAAAGGAAGCCGTAATCATTTCATATTGGTTAGCCTGAATATTTCTAAAGATAATCAAATCACGTAACAAAATAACTAAATTGCAACAGAAGTCATCTGATAGTGTGCAGATCTGCCAATATTATGAAATTGCAAGCCTGCAACAGGAAAATGTATGTCCTGTCTTGTGCCTGATTATGTTGGGAGAAATAAAAAGACTCTGAACAAATTATATAAATAGAGCAGTAAAGTCCTGTAAGATGCTCTGGGGTGAGAGAATTCCATCAATAAAGAAGTCTGGGAAACACTGCCCTGTCGTAATTACTCCATTAACATATTTTTTAAAAGAATTTTTTTTAGACTGTTTAAAAAAGTCTTTATTGAATTGGTTACAATATTGCTTCTATGTTATGCTTTGGGTTTTGGGCCATGGAGTATGTAGGATCTTAGCCTCTGACCAGGGACCAAACTTGCACTCTCTGCACTGGAAGGTAATGTCTTACCTACTGGACCCAGGGAAGTCCCTTGTTAACATACTAAGATTTGAACAGTTTTGCTATATATAGGAACTATATTTAATGTTCTTTACTGTTTCTCCAGTGTATTTGGTCACTAAACTCTCTTGCCTGTAGCATCAACAGAAACGTTTTAGAAAATGCTAGGCCTAAGACATACTTCTCGGTCACGAGATTTGGAGGCTGGACAACTGAAGTATTTATCGATGTCTTGATAGAACTAAGAGGACATTTCAAGTAAGTTTCAGAAAGCCAGCTGTATGGACTGGCATTATTTTAGATCTTCATCAACAGTGACCTAAGTGATGAGCTATAACACTATCTAACAGAACTTTCTGTGATGATGGAAATGTTCTGTAACTGCCATGTTCACTACAGTAGTCACTGAATATCTGATATGTGGCTGTATATCTAAGAAAATGAATTATATATTTTAGTTAATCCTAATTAATTTCAATATAAATAACTACACAAGATTAGTGGCTGCTGTATAGGGCAGTACAGTAGCTAGAATATATTGTGTAACACACTATTTCAAATCTTAAAAGATGATGCTATTAAAGTGTTGCACTCAACATGCCAGCAAATGTAGAAAACTCAGCAGTGGCCACAGGATTGGAAAAGGTCAGTATTCATTCCAATCCCAAAGAGAGGCAATTTCAAAGAATGTTCAAACTACTGCAAAATTGCACTCATCTTACACGTTAGCAAAGCAATGCTCAAAATTCTCCAAGACAGGCTTCAACAGTACATGAACCAAGAACCTCCAGATATTCAAGCTGGATTTAGAAAAGGCAGAGGAACCAGAGATCAAATTGATAACCATACATTGGATCATCAAAAAAGCAAGAGAGTTCCAGAAAAACATCTACTTCTGCTTTATTGACTATGCTAAAGCCTTTGACTGTGTGGACCACAATAAGCTATGGAAAATTCTTAAAGAGATGGGACCATCTTACCTGCCTCCTGAGAAATCTGTATGCAGGTCAGGAAGCAACAGTTAGAACTGGACATGGAATAATGGACTGGTTCCAAATTGGGAAAGGAGTGTGTCAAGGCTGCATATTGTCACCCTGCTTATTTAACATTTGCAGAGTACATCATGCGAAATGCTGGGCTGGATGAAGCATGAGCTTGAATCAAGATTGCCGGGAGAAATATCAATAACCTCAGATATGTAGATGACACCACCCTTATGGCAGAAAGTGAAGAGGAACTAAAGAGCCTCTTGATGGAAGGAAGAGGAAAGTGAAAAAGCTGACTTAAAACTCAACTTTCAAAAAACTAAGATCAAGGCATCTGGTCTCATCACTTCATGGCAAATAGAAGGGGAAACAATGGAAACAGTGACAGACTTTATTTTCTTGGGCTCCAAAGTTAGTGCAGATGGTGACTGCAGCCATAAAATTAAAAGATGCTTGCTCCTTGGAAGAAAAGCTATGACTAACCTAGGTAGCATAATAAAAAGCAGAGACATTACTTTGCCGACAAAGGTTTGTCTAGTCAAGGCTATGGTTTTTCCAGTAGTCAAGCATGGATGTGAGAGGTGGACTATAAAGAAAGCTGAGCACCGAAGAATTGATGCTTTTGAACTGTGGTATTTGAGAAGACTCGCGAAAGTCTCTCGGACTGTAGGGAGATCCAACCAGTCCATCATAAAAGAAATCAGTCCTGAATATTCATTGGAAGGATTGATACTGAAGCTGAAACTCCAGTACTTGGGCCACTTGATTAGAAGAACCAACTCATTGGGAAAAACCCTGATGCTGAGAAAGACTGAAGGCAGGAGGAGACGAGGATGACAGAGGATGAGATGGTTGGATGTCATCACTGACTTGGTGGACATGAGTTTGAGCAAACTCTGGAAGTTGGTGATGGACAGGGAAGCCTGGCGTGCTGCAGCCCATGAGGTCACAAAGAGTCGGACATGATTGAGCAACTGAACTGAACTGAACATAATAACAAGACAGGTGGAGTTTCCCACTTAGAAAATACTTGTAGAACAATTAAAAAGAGGGAGAAAAACTATTTTATCATAACTAAGATAAAATTCAGAAAGGGGTATGTGCAATAGGCAACATATTTAAAGCACAGAAAGTCTGGTTACATAAAAGAAAATGATGATCAGAAATGATGACAAGTTAACTGTAGGCATTTAATTGCTTTCATTAAAAAAAAAAAAAAAAAAAGTTGACCTTCCTGGTGGTTTAGGAGGAATATGGTATGAAGTGCTATCACTTCTAGTACTTAACCTCGGTCATGGTCAAGACAATGATGTGACAGAAAGTTAAACTGGCAATTTGAGGACTTGTTTCCATTGGAGTTCAGGTAGAGATGTGCAGAGTGATCATTCTGAAGCCTTAATTTCCTTATGTGCAAAACATCTGAGTTAGACGAGATGATTTCTAAGATCTCTAGTAATAGTTCCATTCTAAGAAAGAAGTATTATTGGCACCCTTCTGTGTCACTGTGGCAATATTCACAATAACCAAGAGATGGATGAAATAGAAATACCCTCTGAGAGATGCCTGGATAAAGAAAATGCAGTATATCCATACAACAGAATATTATTCAGCCATTAAAAAAAAAAGGAAATTTGGTCATATGCTATAATATGGATACACTTTGAGGACACTGTGAAATAAGCCAGTCACAAAAATACAAATACTGTATAATTCCACTTGTATTGTTGTTGTTTAGTCACTAAGTCATGTCAGACTCTTTTGCAACTCCATGGACTGAAGGCCACCATGCTTCTCTGTCCATGGGATTTCCCAGGCAAGAATACTAACACTGGAGTGGATTGCCATTTCCTTCTCCAGGGGATCTTCCCGACCCAGGGGTTGAACATTTGTCTCCTGCATTGGCAGGCGGATTCTTAACCACTGAGCCTCCAGGGAAGCCCTCCACTTATATGCGGGCATCTAAAGTAGTCAACCTTGGGACTTTCCTGATGGTCTGGTGGTTAAGACTCTGGGATTCTACTGCAGGGGGTGTGGGTTTGATCCCTGGTTGGTGAACTAAGATCCTACATATCATGCAGTTGCCAAAAAAAAAAAAGTTGAATTAAAAAAAACTAGAAAAAAAAAAGTCAAACTCATAGAAATAGAAAGTAGACAGTGGTTACATCAGGGGTAGGGGAAGAGGGGGAAATAGGGTGTTGTTGAGGGGTATAGAGTTTCAGTTATGTGAGATGGAAAAGTTTCAGAAACCTGATGTGTGGTGATAAACACACAGTGAACAAAACTCTACTGAACTGTACACTTAAAAATAGTTAAGATGGTGTATTTGATGTTACATATTTCTTAACACAATTGAAAAAAACAGTATAATTGCATAGCTAGTACTATAAGTCATGAACCAATTCTGGGAAACAAAGTTATGAGATTTATTTGACCCTGTGGTTTCTAAAAAAAAAAAAAAAAAGATTATGGTATGACTTTTTATTATCCATGCACGTGGGCACAATAAGAACCACAGTAATGGGGGTTGAGGGAGCCAGAGCAAGATAAACCTGGGGTCGAAGGAACTTGCAATATCAGCCAAATTCAGAAAGGCTAACTGTTAAACCACAAGCTGAGAGACTGATCTGGGCTCCTAATGCTGCCAGGAGTCTGAGTCCAGCTTGGTTGTTCTGGACTGAGAGACTGGCAGCCTCAGGCAAAAAGTCTTTAACATCCAGGGATGGGCAGGTAGGGGCCAGGGAAATGTTTTCAGGCACATTACTTTATAGAAAAAAAAATTCAACATTTAATTTCTGAGGCATAGGACAGAAGAAAGAGGTTTAGACTGAAGCAAAGAGAGGTTAATAAAAACTAGATGACCTCCTCAATGGTAAGGTTACCTAAAGAGCAGAATATATAATCAAGGAAGTTGTAGATTCTCTAATCCTAGAAATTTTTACAGAATCCAAGAAAGGAAGAAGGGACCCCTGAGGAAGCAAGGCAGTGAAAATAAGCCCAGGAGCCCCCTTCAAGTTCTCTGTACTCTATTTTTAAAAGCAACACCTCCTTAAAACACAGGGATAAAATACAAAAGAAAATCATTAGTGTTCCAATTGAATGCACTTTAACAATTTCTATGCTGGTCACATTTTGCTGAGAATTTTCTTAAAGTTAATTTTAGACTTTTTATTTAGTACTCTTACAAACACCAGCTATTACAGAGGACAGATAGTCTGTGCCTTTACTACAAAGTTGAAACTCTGATCAATGAGGGGAGATGCCTATAAATCCAGATCCTGAATGTCCAACATTAAATATGGTCCTGCTCAACTTCCTTGCACTGAAAGCAAATTTGTTAAAAATAGATCCTAAACATAGATTCTAGAAGTGGGAGTGGGAGACTGAGCCATGGGTAGGGCGATAATTAGAAACCAAGGCGTATACAAGGAGAAACTGAGAGACCCACGAGCGGAGGCCAAGTTAGGTCAATTTAAGTCTTCTCTAGGACGGCTTCAGGAGCGCTTAGTAAAAATGCTCTTTTTGTCTGGGATCAAATAATCTTGGGGCTGCTGGTGGCCAAGAATGTTACCATATGAAAAGGTCTTCCCTGAAAGGAAATAAAGGAATACAGTAAAAATAAAGAACGGGGGAGAGAGAGGGCAGGCGTATAAACAGGTCTGTTCAGCCACATCTGAAGTCTTCGATTTACTGGTTTTACAAATCAAATAATTTTTTTGGTCCTTTAATTGGGCTGTGACTGTCACCGGGCTTCCCAGGTGGCTCAGTAGGAAAGAATCTGCCTGCAATACAGAAGATGCAGGAAACATGGGTTTGATCCCTGGGTCGGGAAGATGTCCTGGAGGAGGGAATGGCAATCCACTCCAGTCTTCTTGCCTGGGAAATCCCACGGACAGAGGATCCTGGTGGGCTACGACTGAAGTAACTGAGCACTCAACACAAAGAATTTTAAGTAGAATAAGTTGAAGGAAGACTGAGCAGGAGAATACTGGGAGAAATGGAGCAGGAACAAAGGACTGTGGAAGGAGGAAAAAGGAGCAGTGTCTTTGGTGCACTTAGGATCTACATGAGGTAAGGAGACTCTCCTAAGTGTAAGGAAAACAGAAGGGTGTGGGTGCAAATACGAAAAGAGACGGAAAAACCATCTTTGAAAAAAGGGTCAACTCTTATTTCCTGGGCACACGGCCAGCCATGCTCTGCCATTCTCCTCTACTTGAAATATTTCATAAAGACATCCATGAAATATTTCATAAAAACATGAAATATTTCATAAAAACATGAAATATTTCAAGTGGAGGAGAATCCTGTTGTAATATCTAAAGAGATTTTTTTTTTACTATGAAAATAATTTTCTGCAAACTTTCTCCAGGTACCTTAATTATAAAAGGCACAGTATTATCATCCAAAATAGTTGAACAGATGTGGACAAAAAATAAACTTCTATACTTCTTTTCTTGACTTTCCCCCATCCTGAGTCTCTGAGAGTGCTAGACAAAAGGCTGGCATTTTCTTCATGCTATCGAGTCTCCAGACTTGGCAATACTTTTGTTGAGGTAATCATGTGGTTCACTTTTCAAAAGAATATAAAGAGCTGTCCCTGATTCCCTTTCTAAAGTCACACTGACATGGAACAATCAAAGTAACTCATTATCAGAGAATCCCCTGCTTTGTTCAAATTATAAACAGCAATGGGCATCTCTGCTGGGAATTCGAAGACTAGACGAGTATGGGTGAGCGAGGCATGCTGCTAACAGAATAAACCAGGCTTGCCTGATGCTTTGTTTTAACAAAGACAACATAACTAGTGATTACAGTTCACTTGGGTTTTGCACTGATCGTCAAAATGCTGACAGTCACTTAAATCACTCACTGGGTGGAATAATCACCCTGAAAGGAACCGAGAGGGTACAACTTATATTATAAAATGGAATTGAGCATACGAGAGGTATTAACGGGCGTGGTACGAGAGATCTTTGTCAGAAAACCAGAGATGACAGAAGGCATGAATTAGACATCAACTGTACTGGGGACTCTTAGTGACATGAACACAACAGCAAAATGGTGCAATTACAGAGTTGAGCATAACTCTGAGAGCATCTTTCCCTTTTTGAGAACAGTTGAAGCCAGGTTAGCCTGTGTGGATCACTCAGCGGCTTGCTGTAGAGGCTGTGTCCTGTTTTGCCTTGTGGAACCCTTTTAGAATAGAAATCTGGACTGCTGTGCTGCCAAAGTAAGAGACTGCATTATTAAATATTAGACTTGGATGACCCACCAAACGAGAGGACTCCTTCCAGTCATCACTCACACACCAGCCCAAGCAGTCCTATGTTTCAAGAGTCAAAGGAACCTGGGACAGGAAGATCTCATTCCTTTTCAGAGCTGTTTATTTTGCAAGGAGCAAAACAGAAAGTCAGCTCTTCCCTGGTTTTTTGTTGGTGGTGGTGGTGGTGGAGTAAGGTGAGTCTGGGAGATAAAATGGCTAATTTTAACTACTACCTGTGACAGGTTCCCTGATCTGAAGCGGTCATAAAGTTGAAAGCCTCTCAAGGGTATCTCTTTAGGCAGAGTCTGCTCAGACTGATACTGCACCCAAGCTATCCACAGTAGATGAATATATTTCTAAGAGTAAACGTACAATTTTATTATCAGCTAAAAGCAATATTTTATATAATAAAAGTATAAAAATAAAAGTATTATCAAAGAGTAGTATTTGAATGAGATTTCTAAAGCAGAATACCTAACATCAAAAGCCCCCTCCCTTCCATCCTTCTTCCTCACCCCCTGTTGACCCCCAGGACAGCTACACAACCTGCGGGAGATCATAAGTAGTGAGCATTCAAAAGTCTCCTAGACTCTGCCCGTGAGACTCGTGTTTCAGGAAATAATTTACTCTAGTTTATTTCATCCACATTTTCTACCTCTTGGGTCTGGAAATCATGGTTCATCAAGTAATAATAACTTTTCAAGAGACAGTGATAAAAAATAACTTTCTTTGAAGTTCACAGTCCAAATAATATAAATTTTCCCTTTAATAATCTTCTAACAGTTCAGTCTAATATTAACTTCAGAGCTGATTTAGTTTCTTTCATGTTCTTGCTGTTATTTTGCTTTTTTCTATCCTGTTTTCTGTCCCTCCATTCATGCATTCAAATTTGCCATCTCCTTTATTCCTTCTGCATTATCATTTTTTCTTTGCCTTTATTTTAACTGTTTAACACTTCTTAACTAATGCTTTTAAGAAGTATTTTGCTATACTTAATGAATAAATTTTGTGTCCCAAAGTTTTCAAATTATTTTGAAATAACTGATCATCGGTCCTTGATAGAAAAACAGGTTTCCTATTTTCATTTCAGACCCTATCCCTTAATTCCCCTGAAATGTATAATGAGGTTATCTTTCAGCCATCTCTTATCTAGAATAACTGTTTTTCTCATTGTCTGTTCTCTAGCACCTTAACCATTTTTATTAATATATCTGTCTTTTTAGATACTCTTCATTTCTTTTCTATCAATTAAAATGAAAACATCAACCAAATACACAACTTTGAGCTCCGAGACATAGTTTCTACCCTTGGGAAGTCATAAAGAGGACAAAATATACTGCTTTCTGTTCTTGAGACATGGTGTTTCAATCTTACATGATCCTGGGTTTCTAAGGTTTAATGTCAAGCTATGCTAACATGGATCTTTTTTGACTTCTCACGCCCCAACACACAGAAGTCAAGATTTCTTTGTTTCACAGAACCAAGATTTACTTTGTTTCACAGAACCACAAACTACCAGAGGCTCAGCACAACAAGAATACCTGAACGGATCTTCTGACAATTTGGACACGTGCCCATATGGAGACGTGCAGACACTCTCTCGTTGCAAATGAATGTACTCAGTCTAGTTTCTCAGCTGTTCCCACAAGATCCACCCCACCAATACTTACTCTGGGACGTAGAAAGACTGGAGAAAGCTGACTTTGTTCGGCCTGCTAACCATTCCAAGCTCTCGTGCATGTTGGCCAAGGCTTTGAGGTCGCTGACGTCACAGAGGATGTCTTGTGGAGGGATTAATTTATCACCCAGGTTCCCAATAAGAACTTCTGACTCCTTGCCAAATGCTGCCCTGCACAACAAATCAGAAGCATGCTTTATTTACAGCCTGGAAAAGACAGAGGTGGCAAGACTTTCTAACGCTTGTCTAGCAAAGAGAGTTGTTATCATCACTATCTTATAGCATGCTATTTTTCCTACATTCTATTTTGTCAGAACATTATCATATACATATGCTGGCATTATCATATGCGTATACTTTCTCCTGTTGTAAGAGAAAGAGTTATTGGAAGAACGAAGACCCTGATGCTTGTACTCCAACCAGTGTGGGCCTGATTATATAGTGACAGTCCTTGAGGATGGCTTTGACACCTGCTCTTTTGTAGGTTTTCCTCTTGCCTCTTCTGCTATGGAAGTTGAATAATAGCTTAGGGTGTTAAATATATATATGGTTTGAAGGTGATTATAATATACGAAATGGCCATATTAACTTGGCTGCTAGGAAATGTTTGCTGTCCAAAAGCAAAGAGGGTCCAATCTCCTTAAGAAAGCAGACTATAGTTGAAATGGAAGGCAGGCCTCATTCATTGATTCATTCTGTGGTTGTTGCTCAGTCGCTTAGTCGTGTCCAACTCTTTGCAACCCCATGGACTACAGCGCACCAAGCTTCCCCATCCTTCAACATCTCCCAGAGCTCACTCAAACTCATCTCCCTTGAGTCAGTGATGCCATCCAACCATCTCGTCCTTTGTCATCCCCTTCTCCTCCTGCCTTCAATCTTTCCCAGCATCGGGGTCTTTTCCAATGAGTCGGCTCTTTGCAGCAGGTGGTCTAAGTAATGGAGTTTCAGCTTCAGCATCAGTCCTTCCAATGAATATTCAGGGTTGATTTCCTTTAAGATTGACTGATTTGATCTCATTGCTTTCCAAGGGACTCTCAAGAATCTTCTCCTTGTTCTAAAAAGGATTGGAGGCAAGGAAGCTATAAAACATCAAGGCATTCACTATTTGGATAGAGAAACCAGTACAAATCAGTGAGGGATCCTTTAACTGGCTGGAAAATACAATCAAGCGCATTTCCCATACAGTCCAGTGTCTTCAAAATGTTTCTGTGGTTTTCTTGTGGGGGAAGGGGATGGGTTGAAAAATCAAGTTACATGAGGTTAGAGAAGAATGATATTGGAAGTGACTCAGCCACTGTACAAAAGGAGGGATGGAGGCTCATACGGTTAAGTGTTTAGCCTGCATGATATGTAAAAATGAACCCATATTTCTTTCAAAAACATGGCTGAAATGATACAAGATGACTGAAGATGTTATGGAAAAAAAAATTTCTTTTTGGGAAAGGTACACATAGGTAAATATAGATGGTGAGAAGAACAGGTGCCTGGAGTTTTCTATAAGCCCCAGAGCATTTAAAACTCACAATATCTTAAGTGAACAGAAGCAAGAGCATTATTTAAGAACAAACCAAAGTAAGTTTCAAGCAAGCAGTGATTATTAGCAGCTGACAATATGGTCAGAACCATGCTTACTTGACACACAGGCATGTAGTGCCCAGCACTAAAGGCGGGCGCTCAATGTAGAAAGTAACTGCTCTGAATTAAATGCTTAATAAATTGTTATTAAATGCTACCAAAGAGTGGCTCATGATAAGACTTCTTGTTTCAAAGGAGGGTAACTTTTTAAAATTAATTTATTTGTAATTGAAGGGTAATTGCTTTATAGTATTGTGTTGGTTTCTGCCAAACATCAACATGAATCAGTCATAGGTGTACCTATCTCCTCTCCCTAAAAGAGGGCTACATTTTTTTAAGGAAAAGTCACAGTTGATTGAGTTGGGTAAGCAGTGGCTACGGAGGCAATAACACTGCTGTGGACAGAGCATGGGAACTTTGGGTAGGCACACAAATGAAATGTAAGGGTCGTGTAATAGGTCTTGGTGGGACCCAAGAGTCTGAATTTCTAATAAGTTTCAGTCTCCTTACCTGGGAGACACACTTTCTTTGAATAATAAGGGCTACAGCACAGGTTTCTAAGTCAGGCAAATCTGGGTCTGAGTCCTCAAACTGCCACTCACTTGCTGTGTGATGCTGCTTAACTGCCCTGAGCATTGTTAGCTAGGGCTAATAGTACCGACCTCATAGGAAATAATATAAGAAGCTGATGAAGTGATTTAAAGATTCTTCACTGGGAAATTTTCCATTATTACAAAGAAGAGCAAATAATATATATAATCACCTCCCCTGTAGCCATTGCTCAGCCTCAATTACTAGCAACCCATGGTAGTTCCTGGTGGCTCCTGATGGTAAAGTACCTGCCAGCAATGCAGGAGACCCCAGTTGGATTCCTGGATTGGGAAGACCCCCCTGGAGAAGGGAATGGCTATCCACTCTAGTATTCTTGCCTGGAGAATCCCATGGACAGAGGAGCCTGGCAGGCTACAGTCCATAGGATTGCAAAGAGTCGGACATGACTGAGTTTACTAACACTCTCACTTTCACATGGTGAGTATTGTTTCATTTATTCTGATCTACTCTCCATACCCCTTGGAATATTTTGAAGCAAATCATTCAGGTAATGTTAAATGCCTAACACAGTGCATGGAACTGGATGAAAGCTAATAAGTTGTAGTCATTATTATTCTTGAGTCTGTTGAGATGACGGGTTTATTTACTGTCAACCCAGGATATGCTGTGATGAATAAACTGAGATAGACGAGTGATCAGAAGTAAATAAATTAGATAGCTAGGGCTAGTTTTACAAATGGAACCTTGTAACATCATAGCAAATGTTGCCATGTCTCAGAGTCCAGACTTCTCAGAATCTTGAAGAGGTAAGTCACTGTGACAGAAACCACCAACTGCCTGCTAGATCTCCAGGCGGCCACACCTTCTCAGTCAAAGGATCTAGACTGCTGCAGGAAGCAACGTACCCAATGTAAAATCAAAACAAACCAAAACCCTGCTCACTTTCCCAGCCTCTCTTGTGGATGTGGTGGTCAATGAGATGTAAATTGGAATCAGGAAATGGGCTTCTGAGAAAGTTCTTCCAAGCAGTCTTACTGGCAGGGATTTCTTTTGCCTCCCTCTTTCTGGAGTGCAGCCGTGATGAGTGAAGCCACAGTAGCTCTTCTTCAAATAGCAGGTGACCTTGAGTATGCAAACCACCCTGGGAATAACGGAGCCAAAGGCAGGAGGATACAGAGGCACCAATGACATCACAGAACTGCCATGCGGCCCCAGAGGATACATTTCTGGGCTTCGTATTATAATAGGAGAGAAAATGAAACCTTATTTATCTAAGCCACTGCTATTGCAAGTTTCTGCTACGAGCAGTGAAATGTAATTTCAACTGACACAGTTATCTAATTAGCATAAGTGATGTCATCTGCAGAAAACTTTCTCTGAATTTAGATATCCCTACAATTGAGTTACTGGGGAAGGCAAAACAATATCTCCTCCATGATTTGAGCTCAGCAGACAGTCATAATATCTTCCCCTGGGCTGTCACTCAGTCAAGTTGTAAATATTTAGTTTTCTCAATTGGTCCTTATACATCAACTCTCTCAGTCCCTTAATCATCTTTGATAGATATAACACACAAAAACATGCCTCTGAGCTGGGTGCTTAAAAAGCAACAAGGGAGGCAGACTGGCTTTGAAAAAATAGGCTTGGAGCCATTTTTATGCATGTAGGTGTAACCCTGGGTGGAAAGTGACAATCAAGACAAATGTATTTATGTAGCAGTCTAATCTGCTTATCTGGGGATCTCTGGACTTAGGGCATGTCTGCTGTGTGCTGCCAGCACTCAACGCCTATCCCATTCCCCTTTGGCTCACAGATTTGCTTAACTCCCTCCGACGGGAAAGCAATAGACGGAGAAAAATACAAACTGCCTCGTGTTGAATACATAGCAGACATCTCATTTGACAGGAATCCATAATCACCCCCTAACAACCTGGAGAGAGCACCACAACCATGACATGGAGAATAAATGATTGACAGCTAGAGCCATTTCACACGAAAAATCATACCTCCGAGGATTCGTGTGTGTCAAAGAGTTTGGTGGACGGTTTTTAAGTGTTACAATAACCTTAAGGGGATGGCTCTAGCTGCTCAACTACAGATATTTTTTCCTAAACCCTCCAATTTATTAAATAAATTATGGCATATCCACACTATGGAAAACTATGCAATCATTAGAAATTATTAATACATAGTAGAAAATACTTGGTACCACAGAAAAAGGCTTGATACTGCATACTTTTAGCCATAATATGCAACTGAGTAAAATAAACTGTTATAAAACTGTATGCATTGTATATATAAAAGGAACAGAATTATGTATCTATATGAACTGAAGTAAGATTGGACATGTATCTATCAAAATGTTGCATGACTCGATTATGCTTTGTGCTTCTCTGTATTTTCCATACTTATTCCAAAGGACACATTTACTTTATAATTAAAAACGAAAAATTGAAAACCCTACAAGTGAGAAAAACCTTTCAAACGGATGCATCAAGCATTTTAGCCTGGAAAATTAAGAGTATTTGGGTATTGCAGTTATTTGAGCCAAACTGGAGGCAAGTTTGGTTGGTCTCAAGGCTGGTTTGGACCGTGGCTCCAGGCTTGCTCAACCTGCAGTCAGTAGGGATCCTTTCCACACTAGGCAGGAATGTAATTTGGTGCAGTCACTGTGGAGAACAGTTTGTAGGTTCCTTAAAAAAAAATAGACGTATCACATGATCTAGTAATCCCACACCTGGAAACATATCCAGACAAAACTCTATTTGTGTATTCAAAAAGATACACACACCCCAATGTTCATAGCAGTAGTATTTACAATAGCCAAGACATGGTAACCACCTAAGTGTCCACCAACAGTGGAATGGATGAAGAAGATGCGGCATGTATATCTATGAATCTTACCCATAAAAAAGTAAAATAAAGCCATTTGCAGCAACATGGATGGCTCTAGAGATTATCATACTAAGTCAGAAAGACAAACCTCATAAAATATGACTTATAAAAGTAATACAAATGAACTTATCTACATAACAGAGAGACACACAGACATAGAAAATAAACTTATGGTTACCAAAAGGGAAAGGGTGGTGGGGATAAATCAGGAATTTGGGATTAGCAGATACACACTACTGTATATAAAATAGATAAAGAAGGACCTACTGTATAGTACAGGGAACTACATTCAGTATCTTGAAATAAGCTATGATGGAAAAGAATCTAAGAATCAACTATATTTATACCTGAATCACTTTGCTGTACACCTGAAACATTGTTCATCAACTATACTTCAATTTAAAAAAAAAAAAGTTAAAAAAAAAAAAAGATGGGGGTCAGCGTCTACCTCAGAGGTCTCACTGTCAGGACGATTGCCTGCCAGCATCCAGGTCAGCAGTGTTTCCTCTTTCCAGATCTGAATTTTTATTTAGCCTTCATTTCTGCTTATTATGAAAGCACATTATTTAATGAAGGGATTATGTATGTTTGTGTGAAATGCGCAGCAGAGTAAATCATTATCTGGAGAAGGTGAAGTAAGAAGTGTTCAATTATGGCCCAAAGATTATCTGGCATACCCACCCAGGAACAGACATCAGAACCCAGCACTCATTGTTTCAGTCACTGAAACCTTATCTGCAAAGTCACTTTTGTCATCAGTAGGCCAACACACTCACACAGAAGCCTAAGAAACTGAAGGAAGAGTGTTAAACCTGTTACGTTTTATTTTACCACACAATTATAATCTTTTAAAGAGCCTGAATCTGACAAGAATTCATTTAAGAGAATTTTGCCGAGAGTGTAAAACCTGTTTAACTTAAATCTTACCACACAATCATAATCTTTGAAGAGGTCTAGCTGACAAGAATTTGTTTAAGAGAAGTTTGCCAAAGATGCTGTAAACTATCTCCATTTAGTCATTAAGTAATTCTGTTTTTTTTCCCCTGAAATCTTAGGAAGGAAAAAAAGGAAAGAGTACACTTTCAGCAGACTAAATGGTGCTTATGAAAGAAATAGCACAAATAGTTTCAAAGTGATTTGCAGATCGAGGCTATAATTGATCACATATCATATATGCTCAGACCCTCTCCACTCTCCAAGTGTTCTGTTAGTGCCATTGCTTCCCTTTGCTGACTCTGCTGTAAGAATACTGCTCCCAGAAACAGGCAACACTGCCCAAAGTCCCCTGTGATCCAGAAGACAGCAAGGGGAAGACACAGCCGGGCTCAGATCACCAGACTCCTTGTGTCCCGGAGGGGGCGGTGCTGTACCCACCCTGAGGATGGAATTGCTTTCCTGACCTGAAATGTTTCTGTCAGCACCATTATCAGGAAATTCACTCAAGCTCTTATTTGCAATCACAATATCCTATTCAACAATGTTTCTGGCCAAGAAACTTCTTGGGTGAAAATGGCTGATGCAAGATTCATCTATGGTCCAGTTGGGAGACAACTTTTACAAGGCTGGAGTGCTGGAGTACTTTGATCTAGAGACCAATATATAGTGCTGTTTTATTTTCCCCCAAGAAAATATGGATCTGGAAACCCAAGGGTTAGCAGTAGGAATGGTCCCTCTTCTCATTATTAAAACCATGCATGGAGGTTCTGTTATTGGTCTCACAGCTTTGGGCTAAACTGGTCTAGAGGCACTCAGGAAGAAACGCTTCCACCAGGAAATACAACAATGACTAAATCACATGGGAAAGAGAGACGGCCATCTGGCTATTTCAGGTTTCTCACACTACTGGACCAACAGGTGGAGAAAGGGGTCACTTTGAGGCCTGGAAGGACTGATCTCAATTGCCAAGGGCAAGCTGAGTTGCTTCTACGCAATAAAGGCAGAGAGCACTACACCAGATTCACTGGAACCCCTCTTAGTATTTCCAGGGCCATAGTACCAACAGCTCCTGGTGACTCAGATGGTACAGAATCCGCCTGCAATGCAGGAGGTCTGGGTTTGATCCCTGGGCCAGGAAGATCCCCTGGAAAAGTAATGACTGCCCATTCCAGTATTCGTGCCTGGAGAATCTCATGGACAGAGGAGCCTGGAGGGCTACAGTCCATGGGGTTGCAAAGAGTCAGACATGACTTAGCAACTAAACAACATAAAACTCATTTAACCTTTTCTGGGTGTACATTTTCATGGCATTAAATACACTCACAATGTTGTGCAACCAGTATCACTATTTCCAGAACTTTCCCATCCTCCCAAATAGAAACTCTGCACTCGTTAAAGGGGAATTTCCCATTCTCTCTTCCCATTCCCCCAGTCCCTGGTAACCACTGTGCTACAGTTTACCTCTATGAATTTGCCTGTTCCAGGTACCTTAGGTAAGTGGATTCATATATGTCCCTTTGAATCTGGCTTACTTCACTTACATAACATTTCCAAGTTCACTCATGTTGTAGTATGTAGGAGAATTGTATTCCTGTTTAAGGCTATGCATTTCATTGTGTGTATGCCACATATTGTTTATCCTTTCATCTGGGGACGGACATCTGGATTGTTTCCAGCTTTTGGCTATTGTGAATAATGCGTCTATGAACATTGGTGCACAAGTATCTGTTTGAATCTCTGCTTTCAATTCCTTTGGGTATATGCAGAGAAACAATTGCCAGATTCTGCGGTAATTCTATGTTTACTATTTTGAGGAACCATCATACTGCTTTCCAGAGTGGCTGCACCATTTTACATTTCCACCAGCAATGCACAAGGCTTCCATCTTCTCCACATCCTCATCAAAATTTGCTATTTACTGTTTTAACTTTAAAATGATAGCCATCATAATGAATGTGAGGTTCATTACAAACCGTTTTACATGAGGAACTGGGGTCATTAACTTTTTTTTCTAGCTCAGAGATCACCACATATAAGGACTCACTTCTGCCTTGACATAGGGGACTGCAGAGATGCTAGCTCTGAGGAGAATTTGATGATGAATGAGGCCAACTCACTTTTGTTGGGGAGGGGGGGTGGTATGCCCTTATATGAGAATTGTTAACCTTGTATTAGGCAGAAATACCAAGTTTTAATAGATACAGAATAAAAAAAGGGGTGAACCCTGAAAGCCCTAGGCTTGTTTTCCCTAAGACCCATTCCTCACTTTTGCTCTGCTCTAGATCTGGAGTAAGGGACTGACTCGCTGCAGGCTGGGTTCCAGGTTCTGACCACAGGGAACCCTGATGGGAAACTGAAGGCTAAAGGCAAAGGAGAATCCAGGGCTTTTCTGTCCTTTCCCTCCCCTCTGCCTCAGGTGATGTCTCTAGCAACAGACACATCTCCTTCTTGGTTCTAGCTTCCACCACGCTCCAATTCCTTTGACTAATCTGTGTTCCAGTAAAAACCTCTTCCCCTTGGCCCTCCACCTAAAGGGAGGCAGTGGCTTCTGTGAGAAGCAGCTCTATGGGTTCTCTTAATGTCCCCTGTTCAACATTCAGATCCTCATTCTCCTATGAAACCAATTCCCTTCATTTAAGTCCAACTTGAAGGAATTTAAGGGAATGCTGTTGTTTAGCTGGTAAGTTGTGTCTGACTCTTTTGCAGCACCATGGACTGTAATCTGCCAGGCTCCTCTACCCATGGGATTTCCCAGGAAAGAATACTAGGGTGGGCTGCCATTTCCTTCTCCAGTGGATCTTCCCGACTCAGGGATCAAACTTGGGTCTCCTGCACTGACAGGCAGATGCTTTACTACTGAACCACCAGGGAAGTCCAAGTTAAGGGAATTTCGTTCCTGTTCAGTAGCTCAGTCGTGTCCGACTCTTTGCAACCCCATGGACTGCAGCATGCCAGGCTTCCCTGGCCTTCACCATTTCCCTGAGTTTCCTTAAACTCACGTCCACTGAGTCAGCAATACCATCCAACCATCTCATCCACTGTCATCCCCTTCTCTTCTGGCCTTCAATCGTTCCCAGCATTAGGGTCTTTTCTAATGAAAAGGGATTACTTGAAGGGATTTCCGTTTCCTAGGAAAGACCTTGACTTATACAGGACCTAGTAAGATGTCTGACCATATTCAAGGCAGCTGGAAGTTGATTAAATTCTCTGGCATGGGATTAATTAGTTCTGTTGTATAGGTAGAGAAACTGAGAAATGTTAAGATAACCTGGAAAGATCACTTCACTATTATCTGTCAGAGCTTAAACTGATGAAGGCTATAAGAAGGTCAGGTCACCTACCTAAATTTCTAATAAAACAAAGTGATTCTTATGAGATGTGACAATGACACCTCCATCTATCACTCCTGCTTTTTACAGCTGCTCAATCTTCAACACTTTCAAAACCTGTCTAATTTGTCTGTGTCAAAACTAATGGAGGTGGTAACCATTCTGAAGAGTTCTTTACTCAGGTCTTCAAAAACTGCCTTTCTAAAATGATCCTGGCTAAGCTCTCAAAAACAGGAAGGCATAAAACAGCTTAGTTATCGATTATAGCATTTTTTTTTTCTTACTAGAAACTGCTAAAACTCATCACTAAGTCTATCCTTCAATGGTCTTCATCAGAGATGATCATGTGAGTAGCTATTTTTCATATATAATAAGTAATTGCTCCTCTTCAGAAAAGTGTCTCCTCTTTCAGTAATCACAAACAGGGATTTTTTCATTTGCTTTCTTTGTTTACTGTCTGTCCATGATTTAGAAACTTGCAATACTCTTGATACACTTGCCAAATAAATATATATATGTGTGTGTGTACACACACACATACAAATATAAATTTTTTGGTTACAGGGAAATTGGGAGTTTCTGGGTTGCTTACTCAAAGATGTCAGCCAAAGAAATTAATCATGACTGTTATTAGGTGTGTTGAGGAGGTGACCACCAGTTCATTCCCTTTTGCTTTTTAATCACCTTGTTCACTGGGACAAACATAAAACACTAGACTTAAGGAATCATGGTGCTTTAATACTGAGAAGTTGGAAAATAGTCTAAACCAGAAGCCATAATCCTGGCTAGACATTAAAAACTTAACCAGGGAAGTTTAAACAATATACCTGATGCCAAATTTGACTTTTAGAAACTTTTATTTAATTGGTCACAGGTGGGGCTTGGTCATGGGCATTTTCTTTTTGATAAAATTTTTTTGAAACTCAACATTCAAAAAACAAAGATCATGGCATTTAGTCCCATCACTTCATAGCAAATAGATGGAAAAACACTGGAAACAGTGACAGACTTTATTTTCTAGGGCTCTAAAATCACTGTGGATGGTGATTGTAGCCATGAAATTAAAAGATGCTGGAAGAGTAATTATGACAGAGCTAGACAGCATATTAAAAAGCAGAGACATCCCTTTGCTGACAAAGGTCCATCTAGTCAAAGTTATGGTTTTTCTAGTAATCATGTATGGATGTGAGAGTTGGACCATAAAGAAGATCGAGTGCGGAAGAATTGATGCCTTTGAACTGTGTGGTGTTGGAGAAGTCTCTTGAGAGTCCCTTGGACTGCAAAGAGATCAAACCAGTTAATTCTAAAGGAAATAAGTCCTGAATATTCATTGGAAGGACTGATGCTGAAGCTGAAGCTCCAATACTTCGGCCACCTGATGCAAAGAACTTACTCATTGGAAAAGATCCTGATGCTGGGAAAGATTGAGGGCAGGAAGAAAAGAGGATGACACAGGATTAGATGGTTGGATGGTATCACTGACTCAATGGACATGAATTTGAGGCAACTCCAGGAGATGGTGAAGGGCAGGGAAGCCTGGCATGCTGCAGTCCATGGGGTCACAAAGAGTCAGACACAAGTGAACGACTGAACAACAACTGAGATAGAATTCACATACCACAAAATTTACTCACAGTATCAGACAATCATACAATTAGAACATTTTTATCTCCTGCAAAAAAGAAATCAGATTTCTCATTTCTTTCCAGCCCCAGCCCAAAGTCACTACTAATCTATTTTCTGCCTTTATAGATCTCCCTATTCTGGACATTCATGTATAATTCCTATTCATATAAATGGAATCATACAATATATCATCTTTTGTGACTGGCTTCTTTTATTTAACATGGTTTCAAGGTTCATCCATATTGAAGCATGCATACTATTTCTTTTATTACCAAAAAGTACTGCATTGGGTATGTCATAGATCTGTCCCATTTTATCTGTTCATCATTTGATGGATATTTGGGTGATTTCCATTATTTGGCTATTATGAATAATATTGCTCTAAACATTCACGTCTAAATGGATGTATGTTTCCATTTCTCTTGGGTGTATACACTAGGAATGGAATTGCTAGCTCATAGACCAACTCTAACCTTTTGAGAATATGCCAGACTATTTTCCAAAATTTTATATTCTCACCAATAGTATATAATGGTTCCAATTTTTCACATCCTTGCCAATACTTGCGATGACCAATCTTTATAGTATAGTTATCTTAGTGGACATGAAGTAGTATCTTTTGGTTTTGATTTGCATTTCCTTGATGGCTAACAATATTGAGCATCTTTTCATATGCTTAGTGATCATTTGTGTTATCTCCTTTAGAGAACTGGCAATTCTGACCCTGAGATTAATTGGGTTATTTATTTATTATCAAGCAATGCCTTCTTTATCAGATATTTACTAGGAATCTACGATTACTCAGGCTCTGTCCTAGTTTCTTTGGTGGGTTCAAAGTCCCCTAGAATCATTTCACGGTTCCCTAATATGCCATGACCCAGAGTTTCAAAAATGCTGTGTTAAAATCTGGCTCTGTGAATGTGTTCCTTGACTGTGTCCCCTGAAGATGGCAAACTCCTGTGATTAATTTTATAGAGAAACTGAGGCCCACGGCAGGAGCTGGGCTCCCTTTGCACAGCTGCAGCCATGACGGAAGCAGAGCTGGTTTTGTTCTTGGTTTACTCCTGAGGGCCACAAGCCTCACTGCCTCTCACAAGTTTCACTCTGACATTTCTCTCTGCCCAGGGATTCACCAAGAGATACAAAAATTGCCTCTTATCATGGAATTGAACTTTCTTGAAGACTCAACTCTCATGCTAGTTAAAGTATGTGTGCACAGACACGTGAGCATACACACACACAACCAGATTACAGGTTCAAGAATCAAAGGCTGTTGTTTATACAAGGGCTTAATTTCCAAACACAAATATCTCACACAATTCAATAACAAAAAAAGTTTTTTAAATGGGCAGAAGACCTAAATAGACATTTCTCCAAAAAAGATATACAGACGGCCAACAAGCACATTAAAATATGCCTAACATCTCTAAACATTCAGTTCAGTTCAGTCGCTCAGCTGTGTCTGACTCTTTGCAACCCCATCAGCTGCAGCACACCAGGCCTCCCTGTCCATCACCAACTCCCAGAGTCCACCCAAATCCATGTCCATTGAGTCCGTGATGGCATCCAACCATCTTATCCTCTGTTGTCTCCTTCTCCTCCAGCCCTCAATCCTTCCCAGCATCACAGTCTTTTCAAATGAGTCAGCTCTTTCCATCAGGTGGCCAAAGTATTGGACTTTCAGCTTCAACATCAGTCCTTCCAATGAACACCCAGGACTGATCTCCTTTAAGATGGACTGGTTAGATCTCCTTGCAGTCCAAGGGCCTCTCAACAGTCTTCTCCAATACCACAATTCAAAAGCATCAATTCTTCGGCGCTCAGCTTTCTTTATAGTCCAACTCTCACATCCATACATGACCAGTGGAAAAACCATAGCCTTGACTAGACAGACCTTTGTTAGCAAAGTAATGTCTCTGCTTTTTAATATACTGTCTAGGTTGGTCATAACTTTCCTTTCAAGCCATAAGTGTCTTTTAATTTCATGGCTGCAATCACCATCTGCAATGATTTTGGAGCCCAGAAAAATAAAGTCAGCCACTGTTTCCCCATCTATTTGCCACAAAATGATGGCATTAGAGAAACAGAAATCAAAACTACAACGAGGTATCACCTCACACATGTCAAAATGACCTGAATCATAAAAAGTTTACAAATAATAGTGCTGGAGAGGGTGTGGAGAAATGGAAGCCCTCCTGTACTGCTGGTAGGAATGTAAATCGGTACAACCACTATAGAAAGCAGTATGGAGATTCCTCCCAAAATAAAAAATAGACCCAGAATATTTTAAAAATTGAAAATATGACCCAGAAATCCTACTCCTGGGCATATATACCGACAAAATTCTTAATTTGAAAAAATACATGCACCCCAGTGCTCACTGCAGCACTGTCTGCAATAGCCAAGACATGAAAGCTACCTAACAATGACTGAATAAAGAAGATGTGGTGCATACATACAATGGACTACTACTCATCCATAAAAAAGAATGAAACAATGCCATTTGCAGCAATCTGGATGGACCTAGAGTTTACCATATTAAGTAAGTCAGAAGGAGAAAGACAAATACCATATAATATTACTTATATGTGGAATCTAAAGCATGACACAAACGGTGTATGAAACAAGACTTACAGAGAACAGAACTCTGATGGCCAAGTGGAAGAGAGTGTTGGAGGAAGGATGGGTTGGGAGTTTGGCATTAGCAGACACAACTATTATACATAGAATGGATAAGCAACAAGGATCTAATGTCTAGCATGGGGAGCTATATATTCAGTTCAGTATCCTGTGATAAACCATAATGGAAAAGAATATGAAAAAGATTTATATACAGCTGAATCACTTTGCTGTACAGCAGAAACTGACACAACATTGCCAATCAACTAAACTTCAGTAAAATCATATTTTTTAAAAGTTGGCATCTATAGATGAGGGATGGAGCGAGGGAACCTGGCTAAAGACATAGAATTAGGACAGGAAGTCAGGGCTGAGTCTCAGGCTTTTCTCCACATGCTGTACCCCTGTTTTTGGTCCCAGGTAGATGAGGAAACTGATATATCAGTGTGTGAAGTCAGTGAAAATTTCCATGAAAACGGATACTAGGTAACAGCGAGAAAAGAATGAACTTCGAAGTAGCACATTATTTTCAAGCTGATGGCACCGCTCAGAGTTTTGATATAGACTCAACTTGGCTTAAAGCTCAACATTCAGAAAACGAAGATCATGGCATCTGGTCCCATCATTTCATGGGAAATAGATGGGGAAACAGTGGAAACAGTGTCAGAGTTTATTTTCGGGGGGTCCAAAATCACTGCAGATTGTGACTGCAGCCATGAAATTAAAAGATGGTTGCTCCTTGGAAGAAAAGTTATGACCAACCTAGATAGCATATTCAAAAGCAGAGATATTACTTTGCCAACTAAGGTCCGTCTAGTCAAGGCTATGGTTTTTCCTGTGGTCATGTATGGATGTGAGAGTTGGACTGTGAAGAAGGCTGAGCGCAGAAGAATTGACGCTTTTGAACTGTGGTGTTGGAGAAGACTCTTGAGAGTCCCTTGGACTGCAAGGAGATCCAACCAGTCCATTCTGAAGATCAGCCCTGGGATTTCTTTGGAAGGAATGATGCTAAAGCTGAAACTCCAGTACTTTGGTCACTTCATGCAAAGAGTTGACTCATTGGAAAAGACTCTGATGCTGGGAGGGATTGGGGGCAGGAGGAGAAGGGGACGACAGAGGATTAGATGGCTGGATGGCATCACAGACTTGATGGACGTGAGTCTGAGTGAACTCTGGGAGATGGTGATGGACAGGGAGGCCTGGCGTGCTGCGATTCATGGGGTCGCAAAGAGTCAGACATGACTGAGCAACTGAACTGAACTGAACTGAACTGGAATAAAGTTGCACGGGAAATACTCTGCTAGCTTGGAACATGAATGCATCTCTCTTTAGCCAAGCCAGTCAAATAAGCCTGGTTACTTTGCTGTTTTCTTTGCAGGATGTTGTCAAGCAACATGGGATATACATAATAAAGTGAGTGAAGTGAAGTCGCTCAGTCATGTCCGACTCTTCGCGACCCCGTGGACTGTAGCCCACCAGGCTCCTTCATCCATGGGATTCTCCAGGCAAGAATACTGGAGTGGGCTGCCATTTCCTTCTCCAGAGGATCTTCCCGACCCCAGGATCGAACCCAGGTCTCCTGCATTGCAGGCAGACACTTTAACCTCTGAGCCACCAGAGAAGATACATACACAATAAGGTACTGGTTTATTCATTTATTTTTTCTGTAGGTGCTGTGTGCAGTTTTTCCACCAGGAGCCACTGTAAGTTATGCATTCCTATAAACAACAATAGATGTCCATAGAACATCTCTTGGAAAATAATATTTTTAAAAGAATACATATATATGTATGTACAACTGAATCTGTACATACTACATCTGTACACTTTGCTGTACAACAGGAATCAACATTGTACCTCCTACTTCAATAAAAAGAAAAAAGAGCATTTCTTAAGCTTCAAAACAGATAATCAATACATAAGATTAAAATAACCAATAATTACTTATTGTTAATTGAACATATACTCTGGTTTTTCAACTACCAAGAATGATGACAGATTTAAAAGTGAAAATTTATATAGCATTGAACTTCCTCATCAGCTATTTCAGCTTATTGAAGATTCTGGTTATTTCTCAAACTGCCATACAATTTCCTTTGGAAAAAAAATTTACATCTGTTCAGAGCAGAGACATTGAACAGCTGATTTCAAGCAATGGCAGTGATTCGAGAACTAAGCAACTAAGTGTCATGTTTTGAAGGTAGCTCTCTGGGGAAGGGATTAGGGAACTGCTGGGGGGTTTGGAGGAAGACAGAGAGAGGGGAACCTCAAGGTCAAAGTAAACTACTAGAGAAGAGTAAAGCTTTGCATAAAATTAGCAGAAAAATATAGACAGATTAGGTTGATTTTTTTTTTTTTCCCCCAGGGATAAAGAAAGGTTAGAATCACTGTATTTGTGGAGAACTGGTGAACTGGCAGTGAATAATAACAGGGTTTGAGGACATGTGGAAATAAATTTTAAACCAATAAAAATTTAAAAGCTCAGTACTAATTATTCATGGTTAAATAGCAAATAATGATGAGCAGTGATCCCCTGTCCCACCCCTTCTCACCTTAGACTTTTGTCCAAGAAAGAAGACCTCAACTTAAAAAAAAAAAAAATTCTGTTTCTAATTCTTTCAATGTTACATCCATCTTTTTATATAATCTGTGAAAACCACTACTCACTGATATATACATTTTATGAATGTATGAGGTGAGGACATGATTGGTAAGGAAATTAGCTTCTTTATGTCCCCCTGTGGCAACTCCCTAATTATACCAATTTCCCCTTCAGAGTGCAGTTATGTTATTATTTTTAGTTTTCCTATTGGTCTCTTTTACAGTATATTTATATATTATCTTTGCCTCTAGCAGCTGTACTCACCATGCTCTAAGTTCTTATTTAAGTCCCCAACAGACTGTGAGCTCCTAACCTAGGAGGGATGCAGGGTGGGATGAAGAAAGGGAGAGGGTTACGGGGGAGAGATGCTGGAGCAGTTCATACTTGAGCTGGATCTTGAGAGCTGAATGGGACAGGCACAGGAAGCAGGGGTGGAACGAGCAGGAAGAGGAATGGACATGGGCAAAGACATGGAGGAAAGAGCATGGTAGACTGGGAACCTGAAAAGGTTCAGTAAGACAGGGGTGAGAAGGCCAGGAGTCCTTCGTCATCTGGCAGGGAATTAGGCCTGTAGCAGAGAGCAGCCGCCAGCAGAGATGGTCCTGGGGAGAGAACAGCAAGTGACGGCTATGGACTATCTCATTCATGTTTGCCCCTGTCTTAGGAACACCTCTTTCTGCTCCTACCCCAGAGAGAGAACAGGTATCCTGCCCACCAGCACAACGGCACAGAACATCCTTCTCAGCTTCACTTTCTGAAGGGCTGAGTAAGACTAAATTGGAAGGATTAACTTTTAAATTTTATTAAGACTCCAGATGAGAGAAAGCAGGATGGTATTAAATGTGTATCTACGTAAAAAAAAAGTTAAATAATTGAATGATCTAAAATGAAACAAAAAGTAAAATGCAGAAATACTGTGTTAGTGACTTTTTAATGGTACTAACAGATAATCACAATCCTCGAATAACTGTCTCAAAAGATTAGCATTTATGCACTGTATAGAGGAGATCTACATTTTTTTTCATTTACTGCCAATCTTATGCTAATAAGAGCCATATCATTTTGATATAATAACAAGTGCCTAATTCAATCATCTTGAACATTAATTGATATGTTTGTAGCTGAGCCTCCAGTTAATTACCTGTCCTTTTTGTTTAATTTTGAGATTTAAGTCTGCTTCTCATCCGGTCTTGTCTGTCTGTGTCCTACATACATCTATGACCTTCATCTTGTAATATCAATAGAGAAAAAAAATTCTTGCAAAGCATTTCCTACTCCTGTACTTATTTAACATATTCATATTTTCTGATTCATCTTTCCTTTTATAATTATATTTTTAAAGTCATATTAAGTCTTCACAGATAGTAGAATAAATGTCTCTCTTCTAATGAACATTTTGTTCGAGTTAACTAAAGTCTTTTTTCCCCTCTGCATCAGATCTTTTATTTCTTCCTTCAAATTTATTTAATGATTCTTCANATAGTAATCAAGAACCTTTTAAGTCATTGCTTATATTATTTTGAGAACCTTGACATTTCCATGTGGAATTTTTCTGAAACTTATTTGTGTTCTATTTTATTAATACTGATACTTGCTTACATCTAAACACATTCCTAGGCCTACAAGATTTCTACTTCTATTAACTGTTTAATTTCAGTGGGATGAAGAAAGTAAAGAGGTGTGAAGACCAAGACAAACCCCCAAATAAAACAAAAATTATTAATTAATGGCAGTGCTGAGGACTAGAACTCAGACCTATGAGCTTCCAAAGGAATAAGCTTTTGGAAACCACTGAAAGTATTTTCTTGCAATTAAGGCAACTGGCACACCATGCTTCAGCTCAGCTCAGTCGCTCAGTCGTGTCCTACTCTTTGCGACCCCGTGAACTGCAGCACGCCAGGCCTCCCTGAGCATCAGCAACTCCCGGAGTTCATTGAAGCTCATGTCCATCGAGTTGGTGATGCCGTCCAGCCATCTCATCCTCGGTCGTCCCCTTCTCCTCCTGCCCCCAATCCCTCCCAGCATCAGTCTTTTCCAATGAGTCAACTCTTCACATGAGGTGGCCAAAGTACTGGAGTTTCAGCTTTAGCATCATTCCTTCCAAAGAAATCCCAGGATTGATCTCCTTCACAATGGACTGGTTGGATCTCCTTGCAGTCCAAGGGACTCTCAAGAGTCTTCTCCAACACCACAGTTCAAAAGCATCAATTCTTCGGCGCTCAGCTTTCTTCACAGTACAACTTTCACGTCCATACATGACCACTGGAAAAACCATAGCCTTGACTAGATGGATCTTTGTTGGCAAAGTCATGTCTCTGCTTTTGAATATACTATCTAGGTTGGTCATAACTTTTCTTCCAAGGAGTAAGCGTCTTTTAATTTCATGGCTGCAATCACAACCTGCAGTGATTTTGGAGCCCCCCAAAAATAAAGTTTGACACTATTTCCACTGTTTCCTCATCTATTTCCCATGATGTGATGTAACCAGATGCCATGATCTTCATTTTCTGAATGCTGAGCTTTAAGCCAACTTTTTCACTCTCCTCTTTCACTTTCTTCAAGAGGCTTTTTAGCTCCTCTTCACTTTCTGCCATAAGGGTGGTGTCATCTGCATATCTGAGGTTATTGATATTTCTCCTGGCAATCTTGATTCCAGCTTGTGCTTCTTCCAGCCCAGCATTTCTCATGATGTACTCTGCATAGAAGTTAAATAAGCAGGGTGACAATATACAGCCTTGACATACTCCTTTTCCTATTTGGAACCAGTCTGTTGTTCCATGTCTAGTTCTGACTGTTGCTTCCTGACCTGCAAACAGATTTCTCAAGAGGCAGGTTAGGTGGTCTGGTATTCCCATCTCTTTCAGAATTGTCCACAGTTGACTGTGATCCACACAGTCAAAGGCTTTGGCATAGTCAATCAAGCAGAAATAGATGTTTTTCTGGAACTCTTTTGCTTTTTCCATGATCCAGCGGATGTTGGCAATTTGATCTCTGGTTCCTCTGCCTTTTCTAAAACCAACTTGAACATCTGGAAGTTCACAGTTCACGTATTGCTGAAGCCTGGCTTGGAGAATTTTGAGCATTACTTCACTAGCGTGGGAGATGAATGCAATTGTGTGGTAGTCGGAGCATTCTTTGGCCTTGCCTTTCTTTGGGATTGGGATGAAAACTGACCTTTTCCAGTCCTGTGGCCACTGTTGACTTTTCCAAATTTGCTGGCATATTGAGTGCGGCACTTTCATAGCATCATCTTTCAGGATTTGAAATAGCTCATCTGGAATTCCATCACCTCCACTAGCTTTGTTCGTAGTGATGCTACCTAAGGGCTACTTGACTTCACATTCCAGGATGTCTGGCTCTAGTTGAGTGATCACACCATCATGATTATCTTGGTCGAGAAGATCCTTTTGTATAGTTTTTCTGTGTATTTTTGCCACGTCTTCTTAATATCTTCTGCTTCTGTCCATACCGTTTCTGTCCTTTATTGAGCCCATCTTTGCAATCTCTAATCTTTCCCATCCTGTTGTTTTCCTTTATTTCTTTGCACTGATTGCTGAAGAAGGCCTTTTTATCTCTTCTTGCTATTCTTTGGAATTCTGCATTCAGATGCTTATATCTTTCCCTTTCTCTTTTGCTTTTTGCTTCTCTTCTTTTCACAGCTATTTCTAAGGCCTCCCCAGACAGCCATTTTGCTTTTTTGCATTTCTTTTCCATGGGGATGATCTTGATCCCTGTGTCCTATACAGTGTTACAAACCTCAGACCATAGTTCATCAGGCACTCTATCTATCAGATCTAGTCCCTTAAATCTATTACTCACTTCCACTGTATAATCATAAGGAATTTGATTTAGGTCCTACCTGAATGGTCTAGTGGTTTTCCCGACTTTCTTCAATTTAAGTGTGAATTTGCCAATAAGGAGTTCATGATCTGAGCCACAGTCAGCTCCCAGTCTTGTTTTTGCTGACTGTATAGAGCTTCTCCATCTTTGGCTGCAAAGAATATAATCAATCTGATTTCGGAGTTGACCATCTGGTGATGTTCATGTGTAGTCTTCTCTTGAGTTGTTGGAAGAGGGTGTTTGCTATGATCAGTGCGTTCTCTTGGTAAAACTCTATTAGCCTTTGCCTGCTTTATTCTATATTCCAAGGCCAAATTTTCCTGTTACCCCAGGTGTTTCTTGACTTCCTACTTTTGCATTCCACTCCCCTATAATGAAAAGGATATCGTTTTTGGGTGTTAGCTCTAAAAGGTGTTGGAGGTCTTCGTAGAACTGTTCAACTTCAGCTTCTTCAGCGTTGGAGCATGGCCTTGGATTACTGTGATATTGAATGGTTTGCCTTGGAAACGAACAGAGATCATTATGTCATTTTTTAGACTGCATCCAAGTACTTCATTTTGGACTCTTTTGTTGACCATGATGGCTACTCCATTTCTTCTCAGGGATTCCTGCCCGCAGTAGTAGATATAATGGTCATCTGAGTTAAATTCACCCATTCCAGTCCATTTTAGTTTGCTGATTCCTAGACTGTCGATGTTCACTCTTGCCATCTACTGTTTGACCACTTCCAATTTGCCTTGATTCATGGACCTAACATTACAGGTACCTACACAATATTGCTGTTTACAGCATCGGACCTTGCTTCTATCACCAGTCACATCCACAACTGGGTATTGTTTTTGCTTTGGCTCTATCCCTTCATTGTTTCTGGAGTGATTTCTCCACTGATCTCCAGTAGCATATTGGGCACCTACCATTTATTTTATTTTTTCATTTGAAGAGTGAATGAGGGCTTCCCCAGTGGCTCAGTGGTGAAGAATCCACCTGCCAATACAGGCGACACAGGTTCAATCCCTGGTTCGGGGAGATCCCGCATGCCTTGGAGCAAATAAGCCTGTGCATCACAACTTCTGAGCCTGTGCTCTGGAGTCTGGGAGCCAGAACTACTGAAGTCCACATGTTATAATTACTGAAGCCCGTGTGCCCTAGCGGAAAAGGCAATGGCACCCACTCTAGTCCTCTTGCCTGGAAAATCCCATGGACGGAGGAGCCTGGTGGGCTGCAGTCCATGGGGTCACTGAGGGTCAGACACGACTGAGAGACTTCACTTTCACTTTTCCCTTTCATGCACTGGAGAAGGTAATGGCACCCCACTCCAGTACTCTTGCCTGGAAAACCCCATGGACAGAGGAGCCTGGAAGGCTGGGGTCACACAGAGTCAGACACGACTGAAATAACTTAGCAGCAGCAGCAGCAGCAGCAGCATGCCCTAGAGTCCATGCTCTGCAACAAGAGAAGGTGCTGCAATGAGAAGCCCAAGCACCACAATTAGAGAGTAGCTCCTCACTGCAACTAGAGAAGAGCCATGCAGCAAGGGAGACCCAGTACAGCCAGAGATAAACAGATAAACAAAATTATTTTTAAGAAAAGAGTGAGTGATCATTCCTATTTCTAAATTCATTTTCACTCATTCAGCATTTATTGAGGGTCTATGAAGTACTAGCAGGGTCCATGGAAAGTAAAAGTACAAAGCTGTTTTCTGCTTTTATTCTGATTCTTTCATTAAGCATCTAATATAGAACTCATGGCAAATAAAATCTTAGGAATTGTCTTGCTCTTTGGGAAGAATATTTGGAACCAAAATTGCTGTTCTTTAAGCACTGAGTTCATACAGCTCATAAAATAACAAAAATCAGTCTTAATAAACATATCACTCATTTGATTCTCCAGAAGAAATAGCTATCTTCTAAATAAAAATAACTAAAAATCTACTTTTG
>SJYQ01005536.1:799515-829019 GCA_006410935.1 Redunca redunca | reverse complement strand
ATCTCCTTTTGTTTTCTCTTCCTTGTTCAGGTCTGTATCACACATTATCTGAAACCAACATAATTTGCTTTATATCATTTTAATATTGTCATCCCATTTGTATCCTTTTTTCCAACAATGATTGCTTTTCTTTTTTCTTTGATTAGGCAAACATATGATTCAGAGGGAAGTAAGACAATCAGTTTTAAAGCATGTACATTCCTGGTATCATTATTCTGTCTTTCCTCAAACAGTTGGATACTCTGTTAACAATCTGTTACAGAAAGGGGAAAAATGGGCAAAAATATAATACATGAAATACAATTAATTCTAATAATAATGAAGGGTAAAAGTACTTGTATGATAAATTTCTGTAACAAAGTGTGTGCATTAGTCACTCAGTTGTGTCCAATGAATTATATATAGCCCACGAGGCTCCTCTGTACATGGAATACTGGAATGGGTTGCCTTTCCCTGCTCCAGGAGATCTTCCTGACCCAGGGACTGAATCCAGGTCTCCTGCATTATAAGCAGATCCTTCACCATCTGAGCCACCAGGGAAACCCATTCAGTTCAGTTCAGTTCAGTCACTCAGTCGTGTCCGACTCTTTGTGACCCCATGAATCGCAGCACGCCAGGCCTCCCTCTCCATCACCAACTCCCAGAGTTCACTCAGACTCATGTCCATTGAGTCAGTGATGCCATCCAGCCATCTCATCCTCTGTCGTCTCCTTCTTCTCCTGCCCCCAATCCCTCCCAGCATCAAAGTCTTTTCCAATGAGTCAACTGTTTGCATGAGGTGGCCAAAGTACTGGAGCTTCAGCTTTAGCATCATTCCTTCCAAAGCACACCCAGGACAGATCTCCTTCAGAATAGACTGACTGGATGTACTTGTAGTCCAAGGAACTCTCGAGTCTTCTCCAACACCACAGTTCAAAANTCTGAGGTTATTGATATTTCTCCCGGCAATCTTGATTCCAGCTTGTGTTTCTTCCAGTCCAGCGTTTCTCATGATGTACTCTGCATAGAAGTTAAATAAGCAGGGTGACAATATACAGCCTTGGCATACTCCTTTTCCTATTTGGAACCAGTCTATTGTTCCATGTCCAGTTCTAACTGTTGCTTCCCCACCTGTATACAGGTTTCTCAAGAGGCAGGTCAGGTGGTCTAGTATTCCCATCTCTTTCAGAATCTTCCACAGTTGATTGTGATCCACACAGTCAAAGGCTTTGGCATAGTCAATCAAGCAGAAATAGATGTTTTTCTGGAACTCTCTTGCTTTGTCGATGATCCAGCAGATGTTGGCAATTTGATCTCTGGTTCCTCTGCCTTTTCTAAAACCAGCTTGAACATCAGGAAGTTCACGGTTCACGTATTGCTGGAGCCTGGCTTGGAGAATTTTGAGCATTACTTTACTAGCGTGTGAGATGAGTGCAATTGTGTGGTAGTTGGAGCATTCTTTGGCCCATTAGCAAATAAGTATTAAAATATTAGTCAAGATGATGATGGACAGTGAAAATGAAGGCATAACTCAAATTAAAATTCTTGGCCAAGTAAAGTCTGGATGATCACTGTGTGCTAGCTCTGGGAACCAGACTACCTGGGCTCAAATTCTAGCTCTGTCAACTTAGAGGCTCTGCACATTTGGGAGCAGTTATTATTTAAGTCCTCTGCACCTCAGTTTCCTTATCTGTTGAATGAGAGTAACAGTGCCTGTAAACACAGTCCCTGGAATTCTCCAGGCCAGAATCCTGGAATGGGTAGCCTTTCCCTTCTCCAGGGGATCTTCCCAACCCAAGGATCGAACCCAGGTCTCCCGAATTGCAGGCGGATTCTTTACCAGCTGAGCCACCAGGGAAGCCCTATTCAGTGCCATGCACTGTCAACTCTGATTGTTGTAACAGATTAAACAATTTCATAGAAACTTAATGCTTTATCATTCATTCTGCTTCATGCTGGAGTTCCAGAACAATTTTTAGGTTTTATATATTCTTTAACTTTTATCATTTGAATACTGTTTTCCTGGTCAAGTGGAGAAGGGAATGGCAATCCACTTCAGTATTCTTGCTTGGAGAATTCCATGGACAGAGGAGTCTGGTGGGCTACAGTCCATGGGGTCATAAAGAGTCTGACATGACTAAGTGACTAACACTTTCCTGGTCAAGACAGATGTCAGTTACACCCTTCCACTTCAGGATTTTCAAACCTGGCTCTAGAGAAATGATTTTTATTCTTTGAAATTATGGGGCCCTGAGTGAAATGGGTGTAACAGATTATGGGGGACAGCCTCTAATACACAGGTCCTCCCTACCCCTTCACTTCTTCCAACACCTCATCTCTTGTGTTAATTACATCTCCAGAAAGCAGGACTGCTTTTATCAGTGGCTGTCCACTGATATCAAATGGATAGCTATATACATATATAAGACAGGTACAAAGACAATGGGCTAGAAAGCCTGCTTTCAGCTACTTTGGGAACAAAAGGATATTTGCTATATTTCGTTTTTCTATTAAGGCCCTGGCCTGACCTATTTTTCCCCCTTTATTCAAAGTTAAGCCAGGAAATAATACATTTTATTATTTTTTTTTTTTTTTAGTTAAAAAACGAGAATAGAAAAGGGCCTCATTTAGTAATGAAGGGAACATAACCTTTATTCAATGCAAAGGGCACTGGAGTCTATATTCATCCAGGCGCCAAATAGCCCTCTAAGCTTTAAAAACTAATTACAGGAGGAGAGTGTGATTTTTCAGTCTTTTTGGCTCATGCCATGCTCCTGTGGTACTCTAACGTGCTAAATCAAGGCTCTGTCAACTCTACCACATTGGAATATCAATGAAGAATGTCCCCTCCACTTACCTTTGGTTTCAGGATAGAGAATGTGATAGATTAAGAGAAAAGAATCAATCACATATAAAGCAAAATCGACATAAAAAATTATTTTTCTTCTGTTAAAGCAAACAGAATGAATGTGTTTTCAACCCATGTCTATTTGTATGCAAAAACATGAACAAATACCTAAGGCATCTTGTTCAGCAAAATAAACCAGATAATATGGAAAAATTTATATAAAATTCAAGCCCAGGCAAAACTAAACAACGGTGAAGAAAGTCAGGACAGTGGTTACCTTGAGGCAGCTTCCCGGGGACAAGAAAAGTTTTGTACTTTGATCTGGGAGGTGGTTACATGAGTAAAATAACACATAACATTTCACTGAGTTACACACCTAAGATTAACATCTTACTTCATGGATGTAATCATTCACCAAAAATTTTAAAAATATGTATAATTTGTTTTGCCTTCAAATTTAAGATGCAATGTAACAATTCAAAGCACACACAGAAAAGAACAAAGCCTAGAACTAAATTCTAGCTCTTTTAAATCAGACATGAGGTAGTATAGGGAGGCTCATCTCTTGATTAGCATTCTCTATTTCTAAATAGGGCTAGAAGCCCTTCCCTTTAAGCTTTTGAAGACAACTAATAAAACTGATTGAGGGGGAAGGAGGCTTCAGAGGGAGGGGATATATGTATATATACAGCTGATTCACTTTGTTGTACAGCAGAAATTAAGGTAACATTGTAAAGGAATTATACTCCAATAAAAAAGTTGATTGAGAGGGCAAGCGCTTACTACCACTTTGGGAAACTATTTGGCAGTGTGCACTACAATTGAACATATGCATATGCTGTGACCAGCAATTTGAATCCTACAATATAAGCAATAAACAAACATATATACATATGATTACCAAGAGAGGTAGAGTAGAATATACAAAGAAGCACTATGTGTAACAGTTTCAAAATAGAAACTACCCAGGTGTACCTAACAGGAGTAAATGAATGAGTGCGTATATACACACATACACACTCAAATAATACAATATTAAAAAAAATACTTGTGGTGTATTCACATTCATTGTTGTTCAGCTACTAAGTCATGTCCGACTCTTTGCAACCCTATAGGCTGCACATGATGAAATACGATATAGAGTACAGAGTAATAAGGATCTATACACAAGAATATGGATGAATTTTGTCAACATAATGTGGAACAAATGGGAGCTAGTCATAAAATATATAACTGCATGATTCCATTAAAAAAACACAAAACAGATTAAACTAATCTAGGTACTTGAAGGTAAGATACAGGTAACTTTTAAAGAGGTGACTAGGGACCAGGAGGAACTGTAAGGCTCACTATCGTTTTGTTCTGTTTCTTGCTATTATTCTGTTTCTTGATCTGGATACTGCTTACACAATGAAAAGTATGAAAATTTGCCACACTGTGCCTTTGATATGTGCACATGTAAACTACAGGCAATATAAGCAGAGAGATGGAAACTCTAAGAAAGAATCATGAGCAAATGATAGAAATCAAACATGCCATAACAGAAATGAAGAATGCTTTTAATGGTCTTATTTAATAGACTGGACATAACCAAGGAAAGAATCGATGAGCTTTAAGAAATGTCAATAAAAATTTCCAAAAGCCAAATCCAAAGACAAAGAATGAAAAGACAGAACAGAATATCCAAGAACAGAATAACAATTTAAAAAGGTGTAATGTATGTTTGGGCATTCTAGAAGGAAAAGAAAGAGAAAAAAAAGAATTTAAACAATAATGACTGAGAATTTCCTCATTGACACCCACTGAATTACCATGATCCATGAAGCTCAGAGATCACCACCATGAAAAACACACACGCATACAAGATTTGAATAGTGCAAAATCAAAAACAAAGAAAGGAATTTTGCAAGAAGCCAGAGGAAAAAATTACCTTACTTGCAGAAAAACAAGGATAAAAAATCACATTGGACTTTTCTTCAAAAACCATAAAGCAAGAATAGTGAAGGGAAATACTTAAAAAAGTGCTACAAGAATTATCAACCTAGAAATTTGAACCCTGTGAAATTATTCATCAAAAGTGAGGGAAAAATAAACACTTTTTCCAACAAAAATTGAAGGAATTTGTCTTCAACAGACCTGCCTTACAAGAAATGCTAAAAGAAGTTCTTTAGAAAGAAAGGAAATATAGGTTAGAAACTTGGACCTACATTTAAAAAGGAAGAGAATTAAAGAAGGAATAATTGAAGGAATAATTAAAGAAGCAATAATTGAAGGAATAATTAAAGAAGGAATAACTTGGACCTACATTTAAAAAGGAAGAGAATTAAAGAAGAAATAATTAAATAAGGAATAAAGAATCAATAATTCTTAATTGATCTATATGTAACAGTTTGTTCAAAATAATAATAGCAACATTATATACAGTGACTATAGTTTATGGATAAATAGAATAAATGGCAGCAATGTTACAAGGGATGGGAGTAAATAATTAGGACTACTCTGTTATAACATACTTTTGTTAGTCCCAAATGTATGTTGCAAACTTTAGTGCAACCTCTAAAAAAGCAAAAAATAAATAAATATATACACTAAGGTGATACAGTGGAATTACACAAAAACACTCAAAACCAGACAGCAGAAAAGCACAGTCCACTTTTTAAAAAATCATTAATTTTGATTTTGTTAAAATTAAAAATTTCTGTTCCATGAAAGGCTCTGTGAAGAGAATGAAAAGACAAGGCATAGACTGAAAGTTTTTGTAAACACCTGTCAACTAAAGAAGTGGCATCCAAAATATACAAAGGACTTTTAAAGTTCAACAGTAAGAAAATACTGAAATAACCTAATTTAAAAATGGGAAAACATCTGAACAGATATCTTACTATACACACACACACACACACACACACACACACAGACATACATGTATCAGTCAGTCAGTCAGTCCAGTTGCTCAGTTGTGTCCGACTCTTTGCGACCCCATGAATTGTAGCACACCAGGCCTCCCTGTCCATCACCATCTCCTGGAGTTCACCCAGACTCACGTCCATCGAGTCGGTGATGCCATCCAGCCATCTCATCCTGGCTCGTCCCCTTCTTCTCCTGCCCCCAATCCCTCCCAGCATCAGAGTCTTTTTCAATGAATCAACTCTTCTCATGAGGTGGCCAAAGTACTGGAGCTTCAGCTTTAGCATCAGTCCTTCCAAAGAAATCCCAGGGTTGCTCTCCTTCAGAATGGACTGGTTGGATCTCCTTGCAGTCCAAGGGACTCTCAAGAGTCTTCTCCAACACCACAGTTCAAAAGCGTCAATTCTTCAGCGCTCAGCCTTCTTCACAGTCCAACTCTCACATCCATACATGACCACTGGGAAAACCATAGCCTTGACTAGACAGACCTTAGTCAGCAAAGTAATGTCTCTGCTTTTGAATATGCTATCTAGGTTGGTCATAACTTTTCTTCCAAGGAGTAAGCATCTTGTAATTTCATGGCTGCAGTCACCATCTGCACTGATTTTGGAGCCCAGAAAAATAAAGTCTGACACTGTTTCCACTGTTTCCCCATCTATTTCCCATGAAGTGATGGGACCAGATGCCATGATCTTCGTTTTCTGAATGTTGAGCTTTAAGCCAACTTTTTCGCTCTCCTCTTTCACTTTCATCAAGAGGCTTTTTAGCTCCTCTTCACTTTCTGCCATAAGGGTGGTGTCATCTGCATATCTGAGGTTATTGATATTTCTCCCAGCAATCTTGATTCCAGCTTATGTACACATATATATGTGTGTACACACACACACCCACACCCGTATATATATAGGCTTCCCTGGTGGTTAAGTGGTAAAAAATCTGACTGCAATGCAGGAGACTTGGGTTCGATCCCTTGGTTGGGAAGATTCCCTGGAGGAGGGTGTGGCAACCCACTCCAGTATTCCTGCCTGGAGAATCCCAAGGACAGAGGAGCCTGGCGGGTACAGTCCATAGGGTCACAGAGAGTCGAACACAACTAATGTGACTAAGCAGCAGTCACTGCTTTAACAAATTCTTATTTATTAAATAAAAAATGAGATGATGCTAAACATCATATGTCATTAGGGAAATACAAATGAAAACAATGAGATCACCAGACACTGATAAGAATGTACCAAATCTGAAACACTGACACCACCATATGCTGGCCAGGATATGGAGCAGCAGGAACCCCCATTCCCTGTTGGTGGGAATGCAGAATGGGACTGCTACTTTGGGACGGTCTTGCAATTTCTTACGAAACTAAACATACTCTTGTCATACAATCTAACAGCCACATTTTTCGGTATTTACCCAAATGAGCTGAAAAAAGAGCTATCAAGCCACAAAATGACAGAGAAGAACCTTAAGTGCATAGGGCTAAGCAAAAGAAGCGAATATGAAAAGGCTACGTACTGTATGATTCCAACTATATGACATTCTGGAAAAGGCAAAACTACAGAGACAGGAAAGAAAACAGGGGTTGCCAGGGTTGGAGGAGAAAAGGGCTGGATGAACAGGAGGAGCATAGTGGACTTTTAGGGCAGAGAACCTATTATTCTTAGTGAAACTGAAATGGTTACATTTACTTTAACCAGTGAATGGATACAATCACTAGACATTTCTCAACTCTTAAAATGTACAAGACAAAGAGTGAACCCCAATGTGAACTACAGACTTCAGTTGATAATAACGTCGGTCGGTATCAGCTTACCAGTTTTAACAAATGCAGCTCATTGCTGCAAGGTAGAGCAAAGTAGAAGAAACTGGGGGTAAGCGTGGGTGAGGGGTCACATGAGAACTATGCATCTTCCACTCAATATTTTTAACAAACCTAAAACTGCTCCCTTATACAAATAAAAATCTATTAATTAAAAAAATACATATATATTCATATATATGTGTATTTTCTTGTATCACATATATATGTTTTCTCATATCAATGTAACTAGCTGACAAGTTTTTCTGAGATAATGTGAAATATAAGGAAGAAAACATAAATTGTTGTTGTTGTTCAGTTGCTAAGTTGTGTCCAACTCTTTCAACCCCATGAACTGTAGCAGACCAGACTTGACTATAAGAACCTTTGTCAGCAAAGTGATGATTCTGCTTTTTAATACACTGTCTAGCTTTGTTATAGCTATTCTTCCAAAAAGCAAGCATCTTTTAATTTCTTGGCTGCAGTCACCGTGTGCATTGATTTTGGAGACCCCAAAATGAAATCTGACACTGTTTCCACATTTTCCCCATCCCTTTGCCATGAAGTGATAGGACCAGATGCCATGATGTTAAGTTTTCTGAATGCTGAGTTTTAAGTCAGCTTTTTCATTCTCCTCTTTCACCTTCATCAAGAGGCATTATGTTAAATTATGCATGAACTTTTGAGTCTCATGATTTTGAGAAAGTTTTAAATGGCACTATAGCAATTTTTCATAATAAAATAGTAAAGATATGGCACCACAGTATACAAATACAGTTAACTTCATGAATAGTAAAGGTCTATTTATCTACAGTTGTAGCCCATATTCTGAGAAGGCGACAAGCTCACAGCTCTGTGATAAACTAAAAGTAAAATACTGGTCACTGCTTCTTTTATTCTTTTTCTGATCTTTGCTTCTTTAAAGTGCTTTTACTTTATTTTATTAATATTCATTCATTCACTTGGATAGGCATAAAGACAATAAGAATACATTTTATTTATTTTGACAAAATTTTAATGTGACAAAATATTACCTCCACTTCTCTCCTACCTGACCACCGATTTACACAGCTCTAAAATGAGACAGGTGAAAATATTTCACTCTCCCAGGCCAGCCATATGAAATTCAAGAGTGTCAACAGATTAGGCCACATTTTCACTGCTAAAAAAATAAATTGTACAAAGGTAAATACTGCGTAATAAAGTTGAGAGACTTCACTTTTGTCGAAATATGTAGGGAACAATCAGAGATAAAGCACTGTACATGCACAAATGTGGGAAGCACATCCGCATTCCACAAGGTTCACCTAAGTTCTATGAACTAGAGAGCATGTTAAGAACAACTGCAACATATAAATATACGTACAAGAGCAAGGAGTTTTTCAGTGTTTTTACCTTATGAAATCTTCTTCCTCTTCTCTCTTTGACCTCAGCTGTTTGGGTTGAGCCATATTCATCCAGTTTGGTAGAGATTTCAAGAGCCTGCTGATATCATCATCTTTTGCCCAAGATGCGCTGATGACAAGTTTTTCTTCAGACTGGACGATACCCCTGAACACGACCAACAGAAAAGAGACACTTCAGGACACTGCCTGGCTTCACTAGCATTTTCCATCTTTGTTGTTAGAAAAAGATACCGTGCTCATCTCTCTTATTAACCTAACCCATTATCCAGCTGGAGGCATGACATCCACTGATAGGTCACCTTTATGGGAAACATCATTTCTAGATTCCATTCTTAGTTTCTTCATTGTTGAGTAATTGCGAAACTAATAATATTAATTAGCTCCCCTTATCCTAGTTAATCCCTAAGGATAAATAAAAGTGCATGGTAGGTCTTTTGGGGGTGGGGAGTGGGAAGGGATTCTTTCAAGAAAGATGTTGAACAAACAAAAAGTGGGTTAACCATAAAGAGAGTGCAATTAAACAGCAACATGAATGATATCTGAAAGGTGATGGAAGTGTTACAAAAGGTTGTTCTCTGACCTCTTGGTTTAAACTACCAGTTAGCTCTACTTGAAGATGTTTTTTGAATCATGGACACCCCTGTATTCAAAGCAAATCCACCATCACAGAGAAACCTTCCGCCCTTGATGTCAGGCAGAAAAAGTCTTTGATTACTGCTCTCTCTAGTGGGCTCTGACAAGTGACCTGGAGTGACAGGCTTCAAGTCCTTTAATAGGGCCCATGGGTGAGCTATTAACACTGCTCTTACCAAAACATACCTGGAAAGTCATCGTGAACACTCAATTCCAACTTAATTAAAAAGCTTCTCTTTCTGTTCAACATTTCTGTCACTGTAACTAATTTCAATGGTCTAAAAATCCTCCTCAGCAATTCTAGGTGACAGAATGGCATTTATTTATGAAAGGACTGCTAATTAGCTGGCAAGCCCTCTGAAGCTAAGAAGTTCTCTCCTCCATCACAGGCAGGAATTCATGTTGGTATAATGGTTATACTGAAGAACACGATGTCCTTCTAAATAATACAATACATACACAGTGTATATGCTTGGATCTATGAGAAAACCCAGCAGACAATGGATGCAGACAGAAGTTGTTGACACCTAAAAACCTTGACTCATGACAACCTAACTTGAGGTAACAAAATTCTGTGTTGCAGGGAGCAATACTGCCCTGGTTCTCTGAAAATAAACTAGAATAAAGAAGAGAACCATAGTTGATTTCTAGAATTCTTCTCACTCACAACAACAAAAGGTTTCTAACAGTAACTGTGGTCAGCAATACAAAACTTAGATTACAGAATCTTCGTCCCTGAGACCTCTCAAATTACTCTGTTAGCTTTTTGTTGTTGTTGTTGTTATTTTCATGCATCTTCTTGCAATCTACATGGATTGATTCCACAAGATAACTTTATACTTTTATACATGGGGTGCGTACAGAATACAAATCTATGCTACTGCACGTCAGAAGAATCCTCAACATTCTTTGGCATTCTTTTTACCTGTCTCTGATCAACTTCCTCTCTCCTTCCCTCTATGGCTATCTTTTAAACCTTTGTCTTTTATCTCCTCATTGTTTGACCCCCACATTCTTCCCATCTGTCAAAGAAAGGAGGGGACTGAAGTATATACTTTCAAACAGCTCAACTCTTATCCCCCATAGAAATATATTCAAATCTGTTTCATCACTTACTTGCATTAATTCCTCTACCTAGGTTCTTAGGGCTCCTTTCGATGCCCCTCCTTCCAATGACCCCCCCTTTCCTGCATATCTGGGATTTCTCTCAGTATATTCCTCAATCCCCTGTGTTTTATTTTTTAAATGAATGAATAACTGAATCTCCCTCCTGATGTAGTATTTCTCTCTAATAAAGCTTCTCTCCCTCCACATACACTGTTATCAAATGAATGTGGCCTTCACCCAGTCACTTCATTTTCTTACCTCTCATTCACCTTTTCAATTCCTGAAGTCTCCCTGTAGGATCTACTCTATGGTTTAACCCATCTGTTCCTTCTTGCAACTTTTTCAGTGATTTTTACTTCTAGATTTTCTGTTTAGCTCTTTTACAAATCCACTGGCTTCTTTCCTCTAAAATGTTCCATACTTGTATTGTGGATTCTATCCTTCCTTTATTTCTCTGAATCATTTTTAAGCAGAGATTTTAAAGTTCTTACGTGGCTCTGTACTTTCAGGAAGTTCTTTGGGGTTTCTCTGGTGGCTCAGATGGTAAAGAATCTACCTGCAATGCGGGAGACCTGGGTTTGATCTCTGGGTCAGGAGGATCCCCTGGAGAAGGAGATGGCCACCTATTACAGTACTCTTGTCTGGAGAATCCCATGGACAGAGGAGCCTGGCTGGCTACTGTCCATGGGGTTGCAAAGAGTTGGTCATGACTGAGCCACTAGCCCTTTCACTTTGGATGTCAAATGTCCTATTAGTTGCATTTTCCTTCTTTTTTCATGATGGTGGTTTGCCATTCAGGTCTGCAACTTCTACCTCAGAGGGACTTGACCTTTGCACAAATCCCACATGTTGCCCTGTGCTTTGGAGATGTCACTATTAGATGAGCTGCATTCGCCTCTCCTGGATCCTTTAAGTTTCACTACTTTCAAATAAGTTTTTAAGTTTTTTTTTCCCTTCCTTATTCTGGCTTACAACTTTCTCCCCCTACATGAGTGGTATAAATTGAGGTCCTTATTTGCACATATCACACGTGTAGGATTCTGATTTCTTTTAGAGGTCACTTTTTCCCTTGGACTGAAAGGAGATCAAACCAATCCATCCTAAAGGAAATCAGTCCTCAATATTCATTGGAAGGACTGATGTTGATGCTGAAGTTCCAATGCTTTGGCCACCTAATGTGAAGAGCTGACTCATATGAAAAGACCTTGCTGCTGGGAAAGATTGAAGGCAAGAGGAAAAGGGGATGACAGAGGATGAGATGGTTGGATGGCATCACTGGCTCAATGGGCATGAGTCTGAGCAAGCTCCACGAGTTGGTGATGGACAGGGAGGCCTGGCGTGCTGTAGTCCATGGGGTCGCAAAGAGTCAGACACAATTGAGTGACTGAACTGAACTGAACTAAGGGAAGCCTGGCATGCTACAGTCCAAGGAGTCACAAAGAATCAGACATGACTGAGCAACTGAACTGAACTTTTCTCCTGGGAGTAGGGTGGCTTATTCCCAAGCACAAAGTTTTCCTAGTCTCATATATGGGTGGAAAGACCCCAGGCATAACTCCTGCACAGATAAACTTCCAGGCCATGTAGGTGTTAACATGCTAGCCCCTATTGGGTCTTCACCTCTGCTATGATCTGAATGTCTGTGTCTCCCTGGAATTCACATGTTGAAATCCCACCACCGCTGTCACAGTATTAGGAAGTAAGGCTTTTAGGAAGTGATTAGGTCATAAGGGTGCAGCCCTCACAAATGGGATTAATGGCTTACAAAAGAGATCCCACAGAGTTCCCTAGCCCCTTCCTCCAGGTGGTAATACAATAAACCGGCTGCAAATGAGAAGTGGGCCTCCCCTGACGCTTCCAGCACTTTGATCTTGAACTACAGTCTCCCGGACTGTGAGAAATAAATTTCTGTTGTTTATAAGCCACCCAGTCTGCGGTATTTTATTATAGCAGCCCAAAAAGACAAAGACTACCTCTGGATGTGGTCCTCATACATTGGTGGGACTCTCAACTGCAACATTTGTTTGCTGCGATGACTTTTAGTTTCTCTTTCATTTGAGGCATGTGGAGAATTCTTTCTTTTGAATTTGGCTACATATTTCAAATATAAAGTCATATATTTTTATCTTGACTTTCTATGTGTTGGAGTAGGAAAGGGGTTTCCTAAATATACCCACTCCACACTTTTAAATAAAGTCAAAATTCAGTATTAAATCAATTGAAGTCAGGGTTCTAAAACTGCTGTTCTACCAACCCATGGGCATGTTCTACCTTACACTACGATTATTGAGAAGCATCTGATACTTTTGACTATTCCTTTTTTAAAATAATACTCCTTTGGAAATCCATGCCATTATCCCTCCTAAGTTCATTCTTACCCAAACCAAGGGCTCTTTTCCTCTGTCCCTACTTTAAATATTTGATTCCATAGCATTCTGGTTGTGCTATTTGGGCAATCTCATCTTCTTGCCAGATCCAACCCACCAGTATTCTGGGGACTCCCAAATTAATATTTTCAGGGCTGCCCTCTCTTCTAAGTCTCAGATCAACATATACAAAGGCTAACTGGAGAATTCGACTTAAGTCCTACAAGCAATTTAGATTAAACTGAATCAAAAGAGCTCATTTATTATCCACCCTTCCCTGTCCCACTGAACATCTAGTATTCCCTACTTTGATCGACAGACCAACCATATGTCCTGCCATTTGAGTCAGAAACTTGGGAGTCATCCTCATCACCCATAGACACCACATCCTGCTGATTTCATGTTCTTAGTGTCTTATAAGCCTGTTGTTTCCTGACTAGGTTCATTGCCCTTCACCTATACGCAGATCCTCATCACTTTTCACTTGGACTTGGCTGTGACCTTATAACTGGGTGTCTTGCCTGGAACTTCAAGACCATCAGTCCAATTCACCACTTTCACTGGAAGGGTCATTTCTCTGAAACTGTACAAACGCAATCCTGTTTTCTCCTTCTTAGAAGTCTTCACTGATTCCTAATTCTAATACCAAGTCCACACTTAGCAAGGCATGAACATCTACCTTTCCCACTTCATCTCCTACTACTGCTTTCCTCTTTTGTATATTCACTACTCTCAGTAACGGCTTCCCTGGTGGCTCAGATGGTCAAGAATCTCTCTGCAATGCAGGAGACCTGGGTTTGATCTCTGGGTCAGGAGGATCCCCTGGGAGAAGGGAATGGCAACCCACACCAGTATTCTTGCCTGGAGAACCTCCATGGACAGAGTAGCCTGGTGGGCTACAGTCCATGGAGTTGCAAAGAGTCAGACATGACTGAGTGACTGACACACACACACACGCACCCAGTCAGATCCCGGCCTGTGTTGGCTGAACATCCCATCCACAGTCAGAATTTGAATGTTTTCTGAATGCTTCCTGCTTATGGGCATCATCTCTGCCTAGAGAACTTTTTCCCATCGTACTTATTTGCCTGTACTGATCAAACATTACATCAGCTTTTCCCTTGAGACAACTGAGTCCTTTCATTTGTGCCTTATCACCCTTTACTGGGGCTTTCAATCTTGACTGCATCTGTGCATGCATGCTAAGTCACTTTAGTCATGCCCAACTCTTTGCAAACCTAACGACTATAACCGTCAGGCTCCTCTGTCCATAGGATTTTCCAGGCAAGAATACTAGAGTGGGTCGCCATGCCCTCCTCCAGAGGATTTTCCCAACCCAGGAATTGAACCCTTGTCTCTAATGTTTCCTGCATTGGTAGGAGGGTTCTTTACCACTAGCACCATATGGGATGCCCTGGGGAGCTTTAAAAATATTATTAGATGTCCGGGCCACATCCAAAACCTAGTAAACCAGAATCTCTGGGGATGGCATGTGGGCATCAACATTTTAAAAAGTGTCCTGGGTGATTCCAGTGGGCATTCCAAGGTGAGAACCACTACCTCCCACATACCTCTGCTCTCACTGGTCCTAACACACTTCTTTACAAGCTAGTATCCCTTATAGATGATGGCTTCTCTGAGGACAGAGTTGATTCCTCGTTAGTTGTTGTGCACCCAGTGCCATGCACAATACCTGGTATTTGGAAAGTGTATAAGAACTGAACTGGACATAAAAATGAGCCCTCTTCAGTTTTAGGAATCTTGGGTAACTGATTAAGCTAAAACCATGGTAGTGGTTTTCCTTTTCTCTTTCTCTGCATCAGATGACACAGGTGAGCCATCAAACCATCTGGCATTTTGACCAAAGTATATAGATCATTCTGCTATGCTCTCACTATACCTCTGTGAATTCAACAAAAATTAGAATAATGAATAGAAGTGTACCCCCCTCTCGAAAGAAAAAAAAAAAAAGTCCAGCATTAAAAAGTCCTGACTCACAAGACAAACGAGCCAAGGAGTAATTACTGTCAAGCCTTCCCTTTCCACTCCACTTACTCATACATGGCCTATTACTGGGAAGTTGCCTCAAAGCCTCACTTTCTCTGGGAGGACCTTGTTAACTGTGTCAGCCTACAGTATTTTCCCCTTTGGAAAGCAAATGAACAAAACCCCTCCTTTTCTACTTACAATTTATAACCTCATAGCTAGGACTTTGTCCTATACAATGGGTTGGTCAGATTATATGATCTGCATGTCAGATCTGCTTCACCTGCTAATTTTGTACGTGTTATAAAAGCTGTGAATAGTGCTGATATTTTCAATGCTTTTTAAAAATCTAGAGACAACTATTTTGTGACATATGGAAATTACATAAAGGTTAAATTTCAGATTTATTTAACCTTTATGTAATTTCTATGGAATCTAGAAAGATGGTACCGATTAATTTATCTGCAGGCAGCAATGGAGAAACAGACATAGAGAACAGACTTATGAATGCAGGGAGAGGGGAGGAAAGGGTGAGATGTATGGAGAGAGTCACATGGAAACTTACATTACCATATGTAAAATAGACAGCCAACGGGAATTTGCTGTATGATTCAGGGAACTCAAATAGCGGCTCTGTATCAACCTAGAGGGGTGGGATGGGAAGGGAGGTGGGAGGGAGGGGATATATGCATACCTATGGCTGATTTATGCTGATGGTTGACAGAAAGCAAAAAAAATCTGTAAAGCAATTATCCTTCAATTACAAAATAAATTTTTTAAAAAAGTTAAATATCAGTGTCCGTATTTATTAAGAGCTATGGTTGAGTGGTTCAATTCCTCTCATGCCCACATTACAAATCAAAATTCTGTTCTACAGAGTTAGAAGCCCAAACCCAACACAGTTTTTCAGCATGTAAATCTTTGAGCCCATCCATGATGGCCCCCATCTGTTCCCGGGTTCAGGGAAAAGTCTGGGTCTATAGGCATGAGAGAGTACTGTACATTTCCAACATCTAGACTTTTTCATTTTAGCACTGGTTGGAATGAAAAAGTATTGCTTAGTGGGATACTATGTTAAAAGTACTCATACTATTTACTTGCGTATTTTTTAAAGCCTGGTTTAATTCAATAGTACAGTATTATATTACTGTCTTCACTAATATTCATAGATCCTGTCTTATTAAAAAACAGTAATCCAAATTAACGAGCATGCTAGCCACCTATATAATGCCCTCAACCATAAATTATTAATTCATATTGTAATGAACATCAATCCCAAAAGCAATTCTAAATATCCCAATTTGAAATACTAGCATTGAGTACCAACATACAATTACCCTAAGGGGAATTTTTCATTCAAATGGCAAAGTTCCCATCTTGACCAACCGCATTACTTTATAATTCTGTGATAAATGGTACTATGTGGGAGACACAATTCTAGGACACATCCAAACACCCTCCAAAGAGGAGAACTAAATTTACAACAATTACTCCACAAGAGGGGTAGGGTTAATCACCACTACCAGAACTATAATCTACTGATTAATTCACAGCTCAATGGGCTACAGACAGAGCCATCTGTGTAGCTATTCGTACCTGTTCCCAGGAGGAAGAGGAAAAGAGGTATACCTCTTGGAACAGGTGAGGGGGCTGCCATGGGAAGAGTCCACCCTCTAGACACAGCTGAGTGAATTTCATTCAGAAAACATCTGCTGGTGTCGACTGGCTCCGACGTGCACCGCTTCCTCACTGGAACAGTTGGAAAGTACACATGTGCCTGGTCCCTGGACACAGCTGGGGTGCTGAGTCTTTCATTAGGTAAACAAGCAGGGGCAGGTGGGGCTAATTGGATTCAACTGTTTGGTGACAGCCTGGGCAGGATGTTTGCTTTCCCAGACTGAATCTTTCAGACACTTTAGAAAAACTAGGAGCCAAGCTAGAGAAATGAACCCCGTCAAGGCTGGCTCAAATGAAGCCACTATAGTCGATTTTCGACCGTGAATCGGGTCAAACTGCAGAGCGACATCCAGCAGCTCGGCGATCATGACAATGAACGCAGAATGCAGAGCTGGTACTACGCCGCTGAGTTAAATCAAGCAAACACAAAAGCAGAGGCAAAACTAAAGATTCTCTTCAGAAAAGATGGAGCAGAATAAATAGGAAAAGGGCAGAGAAACGACCTATCACACGCAATGCTGCTCAGAGCTTTATGATGGTGTGTATCTCCGCCTTGGAACTGTAACTCAAGGGACATCTGATAACTCTAGAGATGGGTGATGAGAAAGAAACACTCTTAAGAGGACCCAGGGGAAAAGACTTGAAATTTCAGAGCTTACTGAAATTACTTAGGGAATAATTTCATAACAACCTTTAAATAGACAAGCTCTCACATCAAGTGTCATAACTGTTTGATATTTTAAAAACCAAGAAAAATAATTATAACACAGTGGACCAAGAATACAAAATCTGCCTCAACTGTCAGGGCTCAGATTTTTTTTAATGATAAGACAATTTAAATATAAAGATCTTTATAAAAAGATCTCAGACCAGCTAACTCCCAGTTTCCACCCTAAATGAACATGTCTCTCTGATCTGAAACATTATTTGAGTTTCCCATTTCCTCTTCTTTGGGCTGTAGAGCCAGTCTTAGCTTCTCATGAATGTACCACCATTTGCTTACTTTGGGACCTTAGCCATGGTATGAACCTTTGTGAACCTCTGTTTCTTCATTTGTAAGGTTGGGAGAATCTAATCTTGAGAACTGCTGTGACTGACAAAATGAGTAGATAACTATGGAGTCCTTGCACAATGACCACGTACCTTCCCAAGTGTGTATTTCCATTCTAGCCTGGGTTCTTATTACTTTGCTTCAAAGTGACTGCAACTGACTCCTCCTCCATCGTGAGTTAGGTGGGGGAAATTAAGACTGGCTGCTTGCTAGGGAACTCCTGGGACATCTGGTTAGAAGGGCAGTATCTGTACTTGACAGGAAGGCAGTTGATGGGCACTAGAATATGGGGCTTCACAGGTGGCACTAGTGGTAAAGAACCCACCTGCCAACACAGGAGACTTAAGAGATGCATGTTTTATACCTGGGTGGGGAAAATCCCCAGGAGAAGGGAATGGCAACCCACTTCAGTATTCCTGCCTGGAGAATCCCACAGACAGAGTAACCTGGTGGGCTTCAGTTCACGGGGTCGCAAAGAGTCGGACATGACTGAAGTGATTTAACATGCACACAGAAAAGTACAGTTATTCACTTGATCAATAAACATGAGGGAAAGGCCTATATGCAGATATCATGCTAAATGTTGGGACAATTGTGTGGAAAAAAGACACAGTAACTTGCTTCTAGAACTCCCGAATTCAGATCAGTAACACATACAAGAATCACTCTGGGGACATTTTTAAACTACCCTTGCCCAGGTCCAGGATTCTGTGAGCCTTATGTGAGAAATCCAGGTGGTGTGTTTTAAAATCTCCTCAAATAACTTGTAAGTCCACAGTGTTTGAGAGAGAAAGACATGTAAACCAATAATACATCAAATAACACATGATAAAAGTCTTAAATTATAATACAGCTGGATAAATATTGAAACTGTTATGCCTAATAAGTTATAGGAGCACATAATAAAAGCTCTCATTTGCTGACTGTGCTCTGTGAATCAGATACTGTACTTATTTTTTATAAATGTCTTTATAATCTCTTCACTATTTAATGAAAATGAACGTATCAGTGGTAGATGAGCTAAGAATAGGGGACACAGCATAGGTTTAAGAGGCAAACGAGAAGACAGGCTAGCATGGAGCTTGACTAGGGTTCCTGGCACAGTCCTTGGCTCTTCTGAGGTTCAGAGTTAGTTAGCTGGCAAAGACAGTGAGCCCAGCTCAATTAAACTCTTATTCCTGTAGGACCTTGGCATCTTTCTGCACAGCAAATCCACAGGGTTTCACAAACCATGGTGTCTAGTCTCTGCTACTTGGCACAGTGTAGCCATTGAGAGCTTCTGAAGACACTACTTTGATTAGAAGAGGTCATCCTCTTCTCGAATACCCATGATGGTGTTCCTGTACTTAATATGGGAAGTTTAAAAGAAGAAAAACCTTTTCTGCTCATTCTTAACTATACTGAACACCCCAGTCATTTTCATCTCTCAACCCCTCCCCCATGCATCACGTCCATCCATGCTTCCCTACTGCTTGCTCATCCTCTTTGGTATGTTAGGAACTTACTCCTTCATGAAATAAACATCTTGAAGCCCCACAAGGTGTCCAGGCTTGTGCCAGAGCTGGCTTCTGCCATTGGTGATGGTAACTGCACCTCCATGTCACTCATGCCTCGGTATGAGTTCTCAGACCTCCATGGAGAAGTGGTGAAAGGTGGGCTCCGGGATTGGTTCCACCTTCTCCTAATAAAAACATGCCTGTGTCCTGTATCAACTGATTCTTCAAGATTAGAAGATGTTCTATTTGTACTTTCTACCAGGCCAAACACAAAACAGGAAAGCCTAGAAATTTGATTAAAGAGCTGATGTGCAACTGGAACAGACAAACTTTACAAAAATGATTTTCCATCTTCAAGTGACTATTTGGGGGCACATGAGCAGTTGCTTGTACCTTAGGACAAAGAGGATGATAAAGGGAGAGAAACACTCAGCTTGCAAGTAGCAGACCAACAGACTGGCCGCCTGTCGCTAATGCAGTATAAATGCACGCTCAGTCGTGTCTGACTCTCTGCGACCCCATGGGCTATAGTCCGGCAAGCTCCTCTGTCCATGGGATTTCCCAGCAAGAATACTAGAGTAGGTTGCCATTTCCTCCTGCAGGGGATCTTCCCCACCCAGGGATCGATACTTTGTCTTCAGTGACTTCTGTATTGGCGGGTGGATTCTTTACCGCTGAGCCACCTGGGAAGTCCCTCACTAATGCAGAGGGCCCAAGAATTCATAGCTGAGTTCTCTTTTAAGACTCAAGAGTTGTGACTAATTAAGAAGTAGACTTCTAGTCCTTATCTCCCTTTTAGAAAACCTTTTTATCCAAAGCATATAACATGACATCAGTATACATAACAGGCTTTCTCTCCAGAGTGAAGGGCTTAGAGAAAGGTGAGATGTTTTTGACCCTTCCTCAGATCTCCAAACTCCCAGTGGTACACCTGGGTTCTCAGGGCAAACTTGGAAAACACTCTAGCTCTCAGCAGAGGGCATTGTGAGCTTATGGATCAGATTCTTTCTGTAAAAGATATCTGCTGAGAAAGAATCCGATTGCGATATTTCCAGGCTCCCTTCCTCCTTCCCCAATGTTATATCACTTTGGATCATTTGAATTGTATATGGCTTTCTATTTAAGTCAGTCATTTGCTGGCAGCAAAACTAGAACACTTCCTGTTTTTCCTCTCACTGTAATCAGGATTTGGCTGTCCAAATTAGGACTGCCCTAATTACTCCTCAGCAGGTGCCAGTCTGGGGGAGGGCAACACGTGGGAAGAGAGGAAGTAAGGACACTTTACATCTTGAGACTCACACAATAAGGAAACACTTTCTTCCAAGCCTGGAAAGCCTGATTAAGTGACAGGTAACAGGCACCACGGGGTTCTGCGTTGTGTGTGTGAGCGCGCTGTTGTGTAACAACCACGTAAATGATTTTCTATTTAATCCCCGGCAAAGCTTCACAGAAGTATTTTTCCCAACCCTGAGAGAAATTCAGCAATTGTGCTAGATCATGACAGAGAAGACTCTGAAGAAGGAACGATGTGATCGTGGGCACCAATAAGTTGACATCATTCCAGAGAATTCAGCCAGGAAGGACATCAAAATGATATAGTCCCTCAGGAGAAGGAATCATGATACCTGTTGACCACAAGACATCAAGAACCAAAAGTAATGGGTATTTTCCAAGAGAAAGGCATTGGGTTGGCCAAAAAGTGGATTCGGATTTTTCCACAGGATGGCATGGAAACATCTGAATGAACTTTCTGGCCAACCCAGTAGTATAATAGATTGGAGCATTGTTTGGACGAAACGGTGAACTATAAATGACAGAAATCACTCCTGTGAGAAGGATAGAGCATGGTGAACAATACCATCTGTGAGCCTGCCTAAAGCCAGTTACTATATTTGTTGCACTGAATCCAACCCCCAAACACAGTTTTAGCAATGTTCATTCTTTCTCTCCTGCATCAATGATTTTCCCTTTGTCCTAAATAATTTTCTTAAAATATAAACATGCACTTATTTCTATTTAAAATAACAGCTAAAACAATTAAAAAAAAACCCTTCATGTGGTCTCAGTTCCCCAGCTCTCACTACATTCCTCTGTTCCCTTTCACAGCAAAACTCACTGTAAAAGTTCTGCCTATATTTACAACTACTCCCAGATTCTTTTTTAAGTCCATATCAATCCAGGTTTCCCATCTACGAGTCCATAGAAACAATCCTTGTGACAATCAGGAATACCCCCGTGTTCCATTTATCACTCAAAGATGAGTTCTAACACGATCCTACAGCAGCACTGGGACCAAGGATCCCTCCACCCCTTTGCTTGGTTTCCTGGACCCCATACTGTCTTCATCTTCCTCCCACACTTCACTGATGGTCGCTTTCTCAGTCTCCTTTGCTGGTTTCTCCTCATCTTACAAACTTCTTAAATTCCACAGTCCTTTTCTCTGTCATAGTAATACTCAATCCCCTAGAGATTTCATGTAGTCCATAGTTTTAAATACCATTTATATACCCTATCTATATGTTGGTGGCTGAGAATACCTCCTCCAGGGCAGACTTCTCTCCTTTTGATACATATATCCAACTGCCCATCCCATATCTCCATGTGATTGCCTAATACACACTCCAAATTGGAATCTTATCTACTGTCCCCAAACCTGACATGTTCTCCATCTCAATAGTGGCAACTCTGACTTTTCACCATTTAAATGAAAAATCCTGAGTCATTTTTGATAGTTTTCTTTCTCTTACACTCTATCCAGTCTGGCAGGGAGTTCTGCTGGCTGGCCCTTACAAATACAAATCTTTGAGCAATGCAGGGGTTAGGGGCACTCACTTCTGGCACAGTTAAAAATCCATATACTATTTCTGCCTCAAAAACCAAAGATTAATTAGTGACTCACCCAGGGGCAGGAAACTGAAACAGTGTGGACAGAATCAGGACCCAAACCCTAAGTTTTTTGATTCCACATGCTGGAATCAAACACTCACTTTCCCCCACACTTAAAGATGTGCAGAATGAAAATCCAGGTACTGTATTTATTGAAAAAAATGTGCATATTAGTAGCAGACCCATGCAGTAGAAACTTGGGCTGTTCAAAGATCAACCATGTATTCAGAATTCAACCAGTTCTCACCCCCTGTGCTGCTGTTAACAAGTATGAGCTGCAATTCTCACCTGGATGACCACAACAGGCCCTCGTCAGCCTCCCTGCTTCCATCTGTGTAACCCCTATAACCTACTCTCAATACTTATATTTTAAAATAAAAATTAGACCATATCTGCTTATAGGCACAGCTCTTGCAATGGCTCCTGTTTTAATCAGAATAGAAGTCAACAGCCCTACAGTGGCCTACAGGGCCCTACACGGCCTGGCCCTCTGTTCCCTTTCGGATATCTTTCTAGTTCCTTCCTGCTCAGTCTACCCCAGACACGCTGGCCTCCATGTTGGTTCTGAAAAGTGTCACGTGTAGCCATGCTTGAGGGCCTCTGTCCTTTGCCAGGGCATTCTTTCCAGATAATCTTCTCTAACTCCCCAAACTCCTTCTAGTCTTTTATCACACTTCAACATGACAGGGCCTACTGGGGCACCCTACTGAAAACTGCAACCTTCTCCTATATCCCAGGGTCTATTGACTCTACTCCATTCCCCCCCCGCAGGGCTTACTATTTTCTAAAATTCTCTATGGATTTATGTATTCTATTTATTATATGTCTCCTCGCTACCATCTCCAACAGAGTGTAAACCCAATGAAAGCAGTATATTTTCTGCTGTATCTACAAATCCTGGGATAAGTACTCAGTAAACATTCATGGGCAAAGACTAATAGAGTTTTGCCAAGAAAATGCACTGGTCATAACAAATACCCTCTTCCAACAACACAAGAGAAGACTCTACACATGGACATCACCAGATGGTCAACACCAAAATCAGATTGGTAATATTCTTTGCAGCCAAAGATGGAGAAGCTCTATACAATCAGCAAAAACAAGACTGGGAGCTGACTGTGGCTCAGATCATGAACTCCTTATTGCCAAATTCAGACTTAAATTGAAGAAAGTAGGGAAAACTGTTAGACCATTTAGGTATGACCTCAATCAAATTCCTTATGATTATACAGTGGAAGTGAGTATTAGATTTAAGGGCCTAGATCTGATAGATAAGAGCGTCTGATGAACTATAGAATGAGGTTTGTGACACTGTACAGGAGACAGGGATCAAGACCATCCCCATGGAAAAGAAATGCAAAAAAAGCAAAATGGCTGTCTGGGGAGGCCTTACAAATAGCTGTGAAAAGAAGAGAGGCGAAAAGCAAAGGAGAAAAGTAAAGATATAAGCATCTGAATGCAGAATTCCAAAGAATAGCAAGAAGAGATAAGAAAGCCTTCTTCAGAGAACAATGCAAAGAAATAGAGGAAAACAACAGAATGCGAAAGACTAGAGATCTCTTCAAGAAAATTAGAGATACCAAGGGAACATTTAATGCAAAGATGGGCTCAATAAAGGACAGAAATGGTATGGACCTAACAGAAGCAGAAGATAATAAGAAGATGTAGCAAGAATACACAGAAGAACTGTACAAAAAAGAGCTTCACGACCCAGATAATCACGATGGTGTGATCACTCATCTAGAGCCAGACATCCTGGAATGTGAAGGCAAGTGGGCCTTAGAAAGCATAACTACCAACAAGGCGAGTGGAGGTGATGGAATTCCAGTTGAGCTCTTTCAAATCCTGAAAGATGATGCTGTGAAAGTGCTGCACTCAATATGCCAGCAAATTTGGAAAACTCAGCAGTGGCCACAGGACTGGAAAAGGTCCGTTTTCATTCCAATCCCAAAGAAAGGCAAGGCCAAAGAATGCTCAAACTACCGCACAATTGCACTCATCTCACATGCTAGTAAAATAAGGCTCAAAATTCTCCAAGCCAGGCTTCAGCAATACGTGAACCGTGAACTCCCTGATGTTCAAGCTGGTTTTAGAAAAGGCAGAGGAACCAGAGATCAAATTGCCAACATCCGCTGGATCATCGAAAAAACAAGAGAGTTCCAGAAAAACATCTATTTCTGCTTGATTGACTATGCCAAAGCCTTTGACTGTGTGGATCACAATCAACTGTGGAAGATTCTGAAGGAGATGGGAATACCAGACCACCTGACCTTGCCTCTTGAGGAATCTGTATGCAGGTCAGGAAGCAACGGTTAGAACTGGACATGGAACAACAGACTGGTTCCAAATAGGAAAAGGAGGACGTCAAGGCTGTATATTGTTGCCCTGCTTATTTAATTTATATGCAGAGTACATCATGAGAAACGCTGGACTGGAAGAAACACAAGCTGGAATCAAGACTGCCGGGAGAAATATCAATAACCTCAGATATGCAGATGATACCACCCTTATGGCAGAAAGTGAAGAGGAACTAAAAAGCCTCTTGATGAAAGTGAAAGAGGAGAGTGAAAAAGTTGGCTTAAAGCTCAACATTCAGAAAACAAAGATCATGGCATCCGGTCCCATCACTTCATGGGAAATAGATGGGGAAACAGTGGAAACAGTGTGAGACTTTATTTTGGGTCCAAAATCACTGCAGATGGTGACTGCAGCCATGAAATTAAAAGATGCTTACTCCTTGGAAGAAGAGTTATGACCAACTTAGATAGCATATTCAAAAGTAGAGACATTACTTTGCTGACTAAGGTCCATCTAGTCAAGGCTATGGTTTTTCCCGTGGTCATGTAGGGATGTGAGAGTTGGACTGTGAAGAAGGCTGAGTGCCGAAGAATTGATGTGTTTGAACTGTGCTGTTGGAGAAGACTTTTGAGAGTCCCTTGGACTGCAAGGAGATCAGCCCTGGGTGTTCTTTGGAGGGAATGATGCTAAAGCTGAAACTCTAGTACTTTGGCCACCTCATGAGAAGAGTTGACTCATTGGAAAAGACTCTGATGCTGGGAGGGATTGGGGGCAGGAGGAGAAGGGGACGACCCAGGATGAGATGGATGAATGGCATCACTGACTCGATGGATGTGAGTCTGAGTGAACTCCGGGATTTGGTGATGGACAGGGAGGTGTGGCGTGCTGCGATTCATGGGGTCGCAAAGAGTCGGACACTACTGAGCGACTGAACTGAACTGAAACATTCATTAAATGAATGAAATTATAGAGACCAAGCAAATGAACTGTTTTAAGGATCAAGTAATTAACTGTGTCAAAAGTAACTGAAATTAAATAATATATTGATAAGTTTAATAAATTTAGGCAAGAATCTTGGGGCATAGAAATAATTCAAAGCATAGACTCATAGAACCACTGCTGATAATCTTAGATGTATCCTGGCAGATAGAAAAATGCCTGGGAACAAATACCCTGATGTTCATAAAAGAAGGTAAATTACAGAAATTGGGTAAGTTTGAAACTATAGACAAAAATTCTAGAATAGATTATTAATGATGGTTTGTGAACAATTAGGAGGTGGTACTCCCTAGGGGACAGGAAGATCTCACAATTAAACAAGTAACATGACTTTGTTTCTTTCCTAACTGGGTACTTTACTGACTTGAATGAACAAATAGTAAAATTTGGCTCAAAGTCAAGAGATTTTGTTTCTAAGATGGAGAGTTCTTAACAAAAAGTTTGGCAAAGCAGGAGGTGATGAATCCTAAAAGTGAAGGGATGAGAGGATTCCAGAACAAAGAACTAGGCACTGTCTACTGCTGTCTTCTAATGCCCATCATGGGGATACAGAAAGAAGGGTTAGCTGCATTACAAGGATCAGAACTGGAAGGACACTGGTGAGAAATCTAAGTCTCTTATAGGATGCATGATGAAATATAGGGGCATTGATCATGGATGGTAGTAAAGGTAATCTTTGTCATCATTATCATTGTCATTAACAGAACAATATGAATAGCTAATCATTTGGGAGGGGGCTTACTATTTCACTAAGACAGCTCTAAAAAGTTGACATTTTCAAAACAATTCTATGAGAAAAGAACTATTATTTTCTCTTTCTGTAGATGAGAAAAGTAAGGCACAGAGAGGCTGAGTAACTCGGTTCAAGGTCAAAGCTAATAGGTGACAAAACTGGTATTGAAATTCAGGCCCCAGAGACTGCTCTTGAGCTATAGTCCAGGGTTTATAGTGAGAAAAACATATGAACCCCTGAAGCACTGACTAGTATATGGACATCAATCTCAACAGAAGTCTTGAGAGATATACAGTACAAAGTTCTTAATTTAGCCTTGTCCCGTCAAACATTTTTTAAATGACATAGGCAAAGAAACCAAAAGATTGCTTATAAAATCAAGAATGACATGGAATTTAGAGGAGTAGCTATGATTATTTTGATGACAGAATGAGGATTCAAAAATATCTCAATAGACTGAAATGATGAGCTAAAAATAACATTAAGTCCAATGGCTACATGTGAGATCTTGAATTTAAGTTAAAAAAAAATTCCTTCAAATACAGCTTAGAAAAGATAAGGCCAATTTCAGCTAGTATTTCTTCTTACACTTTCCTACCCTCTACAGCCAGACAGTGACCATGTCCTACAAATTCACCCCCTCGTGTCTCTTGGTCTGCCCCTTCCCCTCCATTTCCCCCACGTCTCCTCTAATTCGGGGGCTCTGCCTCACTCCACTACACCTCCACACTCTTGCCTTTCCAATCCATCTTACTCAAGCTCAGAAACATCTCCCTAAAGCACAGTCTGCCCTGGCACTCTCTGTTTACTCATCTTCAGTGGTTCCCACTACTTAACTTTAAAAGGTCAAGTTCCTTGAAGCTGGTGTTCAACAGCCTCTATTTTGGCTTGACCATCTTTTCCAAAACCCAAATATTCATCATTTGTTCATCCTTTTCCTGCTCTTCCCCACCTTCTTGACATTGTTCTGGTTCCTTCATTCCTTCAGCCCCTTCAGCTTAAATCCAGTCTAAATCCTCCTTGTTTTAGGGACTTCCCTGGTGGTCTAGAAGCTAAGACTCTGCATACCCACTGCACCCAACGCAGGGGTCCCAGCTTTGATTCCTGGTCAGAGAACTACATCCTGCATGCCACAACTAAGAGTTTGCATGCTGCAACTAAAGATGCAGCTAAATAAACAAATATTTTAAAAATCCTACTCATTCTTCACAAGTCCAAGTCTGTATCTTTCACCAAGTCTTTCTTGTCCTTTGTAATTTTTTCTTCCCTAGAGCATGTCATCATTGCCTATCTTACCATATTTTCCATCATAAACTAACGCTGTGGGTATACATGCCTGCTTTCTTTGTCTCCTATTTTCCTTTCTATGCTTTACCAAAAATGTAAACTCATTAAAGATATAATCTGTAACTGCCTACTTTAGTCCTACACATTCACATGCAATGAAGCGCATGTTTCGGCACTGGGTCCTACGAAAAGAAGGCAGTGGTTTTGCTGAAGTATGAGAGCACAGCTGGAACACTGGGCTCAGAGTGGAGTGCTCCTTTTTTAAGACAGACACTGCCAGGCTAATGGCAATGAAGAAAGAAGAGTAGGATGTTTTGCGGACCCAGGATGTATCAGAAACCAAGCATGTTCAGTCTAGAGTGAAAAAACCAAAACTACTAAATGGACCATGACAGTCATCTTCACGTATCTGAAGGGCTGTTCACGTGTAAGGATGAAACTGATTTGGGAACACTCCAGGAAAAAGAACTATACTCAGTCTGAGTATCATTTCAAAACAAGAATGTTCAACAGTGATCACTGTGCTCTGTGGATTTAATAAGCTATACAATCTCCATTATAATTAATATTCATCGGCATTACTATTTGTTAGAAATTATGGGTTGCCCTTAACGAAATATAAGAAAGAGAAGACATACCTTGCTTAAAAAAAAATCTTAAAATTCAATGCCACTTAAAGTAAATGTAAAAACTGATTTTTAAAATATGTTTTTTGACTGTCATTTGGTTAATGTGAGATTGGTACAACCATTATGGAATTTGGTTTTATAAAGTTGAAAATACAGCTTTGGTCCAGAAATTCCACTCTTAGACAACTAAGAGCAACTAACAAGGGCAATGGCTTTTAAAATTTTTATATGTATCTCTTAAAGGAATTTGGAAAAACTGTATTCTCTCCCTCCCAAATTTTAAAATTGAAATTTAGGGTATTTTTTTTTTCTTTTTTTAAGCATGCGTTCAATAGTTATAAAATACATAATTTGGGGCACATTATAAAGACTATTTTTTTGGGCTCCAAAATCACTGCAGATGGTGACTGCAGCCATGAAATTAAAAGACACTTACTCCTTGGAAGAAAGGTTATGACCAACTTAGATAGCATATTGAAAAGCAGAGACATTACTTTGCCAACAAAGGTCTGTCTATTCAAGGCTATGGTTTTTCCCGTGGTCACATATGGATGTGAGAGTTGGACTGTGAAGAAAGCTGAGCACCGAAGAATTGATGCTTTTGAACTGTGGTGTTGGAGAAGACTCTTGAGAGTCCCTTGGACTACAAGGAGATCCAACCAGTCCATCCTAAAGGAGATCAGTACTAGGTGTTCTTTGGAAGGAATGATGCTAAAGCTGAAACTCCAGTACTCTGGCCACCTCATGCGAAGAGTTGACTCATTGGGAAAGACTCTGATGCTGGGAGGGATTGGGGGCAGGAGGAGAAGGGGATGACAGAGGATGAGATGGCTGGATGGCATCACTGACTAGATGGACTTGAGTATGAGTGAACTCCAAGAGTTGGTGATGGACAGGGAGGCTTGGTGTGCTGCAATTCACGGAGTCGCAAAGAGTCGGACATGACTGAGTGACTGAACTGAACTGAACTGAAATATTGATACTTTAAATCACTATTTTAAGTGTAACCAATAGAATCTCAGTAACTTAGGGATTTGATATCCACCTCAATACATTTAAAATATATGAAAATAAGCTTGTAGTTCAGCTGGTAAAGAATTTGTCTGCAATGCAGAAGACCCTGTTTTGATTCCTTCATTGGGAAGATCCCCTGAAGAAGGGAACAGCTACCCACTCCAGTGTTATGGCCTGGAGAATTCCATGGACAGAAGAGCCTGTCAAGCTACAGTGCATGGGATCACAAAGAGTTGGACACAACTAAGAGACTTCATTATTATTAATGGTTAAATATTTTTCGTTTTTCTCTTTGAAGTATTATTTCTATTTCATTTCCTCACCAAGTTTTATCCTAATGGAATATATCTTAATGCTCAAAATTATTTTATTATTAATCTATTTGTAGTTTTTTGTAAAAAATTCAT
>SJYQ01005536.1:769392-799456 GCA_006410935.1 Redunca redunca | reverse complement strand
GAGGTTGAGCATTAATCTTTGCTACATCCCTTGGCCAGATTAATCTTCCCTAAACACTGCTTCCTGGCTTACTTATAATGGCTCCTTATTATCTCCTATTCAACAACTAAATTTCCAAGTCTTATTTTTTAAGACCCTTTGTTATATGGTCTTACTTTTCCTATTTAACATTATTTCCTACTATCTTCTCTTAGGAACTCTGTTCGATTCAAACCTCTCCCTCCTCAACCGTCCATCTGAATATTGGATAACTATGCTTTTGTTGATTCTTTATCCCTGCAATGCTCCTATTTCTTCTGTCCACCTCCCTAATCTCGTCCATCTTTCTAAGGTTCTGAATCTATCTCACCTTCTGTGAGATTTCTTTTGACTCCAGCCTGTCACTCTCTTTAATGTTTTATTCCTTCTGCTTTTACAGTCTGCAGTGTACAAGGAGTACCTGATCCTATGCTATACTGTCTATCCTTAATTATATATCACATAAAACTTAGTGTTTTATTATACATTCTTTTCTTCCCTAATTGTTTCAGGTCTTGTCAACCAGACCATAATTTGCTCCTATTATTAGCTTTTTACAAAAAGTGCTATGATCTTTTCCGCAAGCTCAAAGAGAATTTTGAACTCAGAGAAAAGAAATCAGGAGGAAAGCGAAAGGTTTTCAAGTTTATAACAATGACCTTTCATCTCCACTGATGCTAAAAACAGATTAACCATCCTTTCATGACAGTATAGATCAAATATCAGGAAGACTACATTTGCACTAACTAAAAGAAAACCCTATGGATTATTAAGGGTTGCTAAGAGTTCAAAATTGCTTTCTTTAAAGATCTTTTAGAATCACAAGAGGGGTTTATCAAGATCTGGAATTTCCTTGAGGGACACACACCGTGTGATTCTAGATGTTCATAAAAATCAAGGCTGACACTTCATCTAAGCCACTCAGTGGCAGTCCTGATGGTTTTGTCCCTTTGTCCCTCCCACTCTCTGTTGATACACACGTCTGTGTCTAGGAGACTGTTGCTTTCATATATGTTCTCATCAGGCTTCTGGACAAACTGAAGGATGGTCCTTTTCTAGAATGGTGGAAATTTAGGCTATGAAGGCAGTATCACCCACCGCCCCAATGGTCATGTTCTAAACTGACTTTGCTTAGCTCCACAGACGCTTCACCTGTAGGCTGTAGCGCAGGTGTCCTTGTACTCCTGCAGCTTCACGCACACCATGTTGAGGAACTGATCCGAGTAGGCACTCAGGTCGCGCATCAGGTTCATGAGGTCTTGCACTGTCTTCTCCACAATGATTGTGCTCTGGAAAAGAACACCGAGAGGACACAGAAGCTGATGAGGGTTTTGACTCAGGTAATGTGTAGGACAAGGAAGGACAACTAAAGGATATAATCACTTAAGACACCTGAACTTTCCTAGAAGGACATGACATTTCAAACTACTCATGAAAAAAGAAATAAGTATCTTACACAGTGCTGATCCTCCCAAGACCTGAGAAGGTGTTTTTCATGGAAGGACACAGGACAGGGAATTTCAAATTGATTTCATGAAATTCTTGGCATTCACAAGATATCTCTCTGTGGCTTTTAAGAAAGGAAATACATATTCAGTTGCAGGCGGATTTATCATCCTCAGGGTTCTACTTTCAGATTAGGGATCCATGACAGGCAGCCTGAAGAAAAAGCCTTCCAGGAGTTGTTTTTAAAAGTTTCAAAACCATCAATCTATTAAGGATACCAAATAACATTTGTATTGTGCCTTACAGCTTGTAAAATGTTTTCACATATACAGCATATGTTACCCTCACTTGAAACTCACATAATAATGATAATCATGAACACTTTGGGATTCTTACAAGTGCAGAGTACTGAGCTAGACACTGTACATGTTTTATCTCATTTAATCCTCTCAACAAACCTATCAATTGAATCCCTTAACCATCCCCAGTGTAAAAAGGAGGAAACAGGCTTAGAGAAAGAAAAAAGCAAAGCAAGGACTCCAGACTTCAATCTTTTCACTACTCCATTGCGCTTCAGAAACATTTCTCATGAGATCATGGTGCTTCTTGTTTTTGTCCCTGTAGAAGCAGTGTCCAAACAGATGTGTTTTAAAAGCAAATTAAAGGAATATCCAAGGGAAAAAATAAACCCAACTTTAGAGACTAATAATACTGTGCAGTGAAACAATGCTATATCTAAAAGGAGACATTTTCAATAAATTCTAAATTTTCGCTTAAGAATAAGAAAAAGTGGCAAGCCACGCCAGAAAAAAGGAAAAGGTGCAATTATTCAAACCATTTGTTTGTGCCTCTTTCCCAAAGAGCACAACTACACTGGAGTAAATATTAATTGCATGCTTAGTATTTTGGAATCCTTTGGTCAATAACTGGTTTGATGAATATGTATTTATTTATATAGAATTCCAGACTGAGCCAGAAATGTGAACATTAAAAATTTTTTTTTTCCGGTCTGACAGTAACTTTTGAAATAATCAAAGGCATTTTATTATGCTTAAATACAGACTACGGGGTACAGGGTTTTGGTTTTCTTTCTTCTACAGACAAAAAGAATGGACAAAAGTGTACAGCTTTTCTCAACACAGTAGGGGACCAGCTTAAGGTATGAGTTTACACGTACGTGCTTATTTAGGCTAATTTGGTTCTAGGAGTTTCTTCTTTGCTGCTCCTCTCCCCACACCCCAAGTAAAATAATCAGAAGATGAAAAGGAAGGAGCAGTTACATCGTGTAGGGAAAACTCCATGGGAAACCAAATTACAGTCTCTATAGAATCCCCCCAAGTTCAACTTCCTTTTCTGTATTGATTTTAAGATGAAAGCACTGCAGCTTCATCCTGATCCATAATTCTGTTCCTTGGTGCTTGTGTGTGAGTGACAGCAATTGATTCTGCTCAGCTGCATGTCCCTATGCTGCTATGAAGAATCAGCAATCTTCATCCTGATTAAGAACACAGGATATCCAACCACACGTGGATAGCAATTAAGAAAGGAGAGTGGACTCCAGCCATCCTAACAAAGGCCATTTAAAATCTGAAACACTGCAGGGAAGATGAGCACAAGCAGATGGCTCAGATCACTGAGAGAAAGGGCCTGGTTCTGTTTCCAATGATGCTATTGGTAATCCACTCTGGGACAGTTTTGGGGAGCTCCTGCCTTCCCGATGGCTCCATCTAGCCTTCTGGTAACCAAGGAGAACGTGATGGTCCTCTACGGCCCTTCACTAGTCAATGGGCACCTTGGTGCTTGCAGACTTCGGGAATACTGGTCACCGTTCCAGGTCACCTCAGGTGTGTTTGTTCCTCCTGATTAGACTCTCGACTTCTCAAAAGTGATACTAGTGTTCTTCTTTTCTGAAACCTTCCCTGTGTCACACAGCAGCTTCCCTCTAGCTGTCTATTTTACACACGGCAGGGTATATATGTCAGTGCCTATGCTCACAGGTGGGAGGCAGGAGGGTGGGAGGGAGGCTTATGAGGGAGTGGGTATGTATATACTCACAGCTGACTCACACTGTTGTACAGCAGAAACAAACTCAACACTGTAAAGCAATTATCCTCCAACTAAAAAAATCTTAAATTCAGCCAACTTAAAAAAAAAAACAACAAAACATAACCTTCCCAGCCTTCCCTTTCTTTACGTATTCTGTAATTTCTTAAGATCTTCAGCACAGTACTACTAATCAAAGAAACAGGACTAATAATGTTAACTCATATAAATAATGTGAGGGATGTCATATATGTGAAGGATGCTAGACATACACATCTTTGCATTTTGAAGTCTCTTTGGGTGGATTCAGTTTGGTCTGTATTTATCCCAGGGCTTTTGGGTGACTAGAATTGTGCTGATATCAGTTGGAGGGGAAGGGGGAGGTTGGAAGCACATAGAAATATTCCCTGGAGATAAAGGTTTTGGGGTAAACAGAAAGTACCTGCAGGGAATGATTCGAATGCCATGGTTTAATTCTAATGGTTGTGCTCAACACAGAGCCCATGCGATGCTATATGATTATATACAATTTTCCAGCTATTTGCTTGGTTTACCTTGCCATGGTGGCACTCTGGATAATCAATCACTACATTCTCTTCAAGGAAAATGACACTGTAGTTTGCCAAATGATGGGCATTTTTACAGGGGAAAAAGATTCCGTTTTCCAAGAATTTATAACAATTTCCAAATCAGTGGCTCTGACAGATAAATACTGAAAATATCAAATGTCTAACAAGGTCAATCCTGTTTTTATTTGATCCCTTTGGCATCACAAATGATTTATTGGCTCATTATTAATTTGGCGATTTGCCAGTGGTGACTATACTGACTTCATCATAAGTAAAACCTTGATTTTATTCATTATAATTGCCATTAAACATATCACATATGATTGATATTTGTTTAAAAATAACTCAATTTTCATTTCTTGTAACCTATTACCAGGTAATAAGTCTGAGCTTGACATGAAAAATGAGAACAGGGAAAAAAGAAAAATCCCAGGATAGCTGAGGCAATAAAAAAAAAAATTGCTATGAAGAATAAACAACTAAAGTTTCTTACAGGGCTATATCAGCAATGTAAAATAAGAAGACGGTATATAAAGACCAACTCTTTGGTTCTGCACTTAAAATTTTTAATGAATGAATAAATGAATAAACATGATTGGACATTAAAGACCTTGTCCACTTAGGCCAAGTCCTAGTGGGGTGCAGCAACCAGTGCTAAACTTTTTTTTTAATAGGAGTATAGTTGATTTACATTGTTATGTTAGTTTCAGGTGTAGAGCAATGTGAATCAGTTATATACATATATATATATACACACACATATACATACAGCTGCTCTTTTTCAGAGTATTTTCCCATACAGGTCATTACAGAGTATTGAGGAGAGTTCCCTATGCTATACCGCAGGTCCTTATTAGTTATCTATTTTGTATATAGTAGTGTATACATGTCAATCCTGATCTTCCAATTTATCCCTCCCCCACTTAACCCCTAAATGACCATAAGCTTGTTTTCTGTACCTAGAACTCTATTTTTGTTTTGTAGATAAGTTCATTTGTACCCTTTTAAAAGATTCCATGTATAAACAATATCATGATATTTGTCTGTCACGTCCTTACTTATAGTCTCTTCCATCACATTACAAATTCCTTTTGATGGGTGACTATACCTTCATATCTCTATTGCCTAGGAGAAGGTACCTGGCCCATTGCAGGTGCTCAGCAGACGGTTATCAGATGAACTGATGCAAATTCAGAACAAGGTGAAAAGACAGAATAGAATTATAACGCAGGATAATGGTTCAAAAGCCTGATTTGGTAATGTTGAATCAGAATACGGTCTCTATTACTACATTACTGTATCTTCATTCTCATGGTTCTAAAGACTGAAGATCTGAGACTTTTCTATAAAAACACTCCTAATTTCCCCTAATTGTTTTATTTTTCTTTAATGACAATCCATAAATATATATATATATACACACACACAACTAAATTGCTAATTTAAAGTTTTAAGCTGTATAAATAAATTCTCAACTCAGGAAAAAAACAAAAAACTTTAGTTTGGAGAATGTGGTCTCTGTATGTGTATTGTTTCAGCCCTTGGATTAAAGATGCTTCAGAGATGCTGCAAATAGCCTAGGGTCCTGGGAAACTGCTTTAGGAAGAATTTGAAAGAAGAGAGTAAATCCATCTATCACTTCAGACATGCCCCACCACATCCCCTCAGCAAGACACACAGCAATAAATGTGGAGGGAGGGGCGTTTCCTAATATTTAATGATGACAATGTTTCTGTTTAGGAGGATATATCCAACTACAAATTTCCAGATCTAATCATTGCATATTGTCCTTCCAGTTACTAACAGTTCCAAGTTGTTGTTGGCTGTAAACAATAACGACAATAATGACAGAAATCTTCTTTCTAGTTTATAATCTATATTTTGATTTATGTGATGTTTCAAATAATGTGAATTGGTTTGCTCCTTTAATAAGCTAACTGGTAAAAGACTATGCCTCCAAGGAGTTGGTGACTAAGGAAACTGCCACTTCTACACTCTTCCCAATCATGCTTCTATAATCAATCCTTCTCATATAACCCATGGGGCCCTTCCTGTCATGGCTTCTCTCTACCCCTCCAGCCTCAAAACTGCCATTTCCCCTTTGCTCTCTAAGATCTGGCTACGTGAGCCTGCTTCCATTTTTCCTTCTCATTTCAAGGCTTTGCACTTGCCTATAAAGTTCAGTCCCTTGCTTTCCTTTCCTAGAGCACTTTCTCCTATCCTTCAGGTCTTAGGTAAGAACTCCTTTCTGTGGGAAGATTCTTCCTAACCTTCATTAGGTCCTCCTGCTACAAGCACTTAGAACATATTTATCTATACAGCCATCTCTCCTTCCCCTTCTTTTAGTTCTGTTTCTCTGGGGAGCCCAGATTAGCAGAGGAGGTGGGTACTGATTGGGAGGGACATCTGGTCGGTGGTTACATGCACACATGTTATATCTCAACTCTGAACAATTTATATCCAGCCATTACACAAATGAATAGGCATCCCTTCAAAACTCTGTCTGAGAATACCATATGTAAGCATATAAGGCTTCTATTATAATGATTTTCACTTAGGGTGTATTTTTTAAATGTGAAGATGCAGCAGTATTGTCGGCAATATTATTATAGACCACTGTTACAAATGAGAACTGTTCCGAAAGAACAGAACTTTGGTGGAGAAAGAGCAGAGAATTTAACAAATTGATTAAATATATACATATTTATTAAGTAAATATTTCTTGTACACCAAATACTAACCTAACTATAGGAAATAAAGATCCAGAAGAGACAAATTTCCTGACTCCAGTAATCTTAGATAGGAGGAAGAGACATCAGTTCAGTTCAGTCACTCAGTTGTGTCCAACTCTTTGCAACCCCATGGACTGCAGCACACTACGCCTTCCTATCCATGACCAACTCCTAGACTTTACTCAAACTCATGTCCACTGAGTTGGTAATGCCATCCAACCATCTCATCCTCTGTCATCCCCTTCTCCTTCTGCTTTCAATCTTTCCCAGTATCAGGGTCTTTTCAAGTAAGTCAGCTCTTTGCATCAGGTGGCCAAAGTATTGGGAGTTTCAGCTTCAGCATCAGTCCTTNTCACTTTCATCAAGAGGCTCTTTAGTTCTTCTTCACTTTCTGCCATAAGGGTGGTATCATCTGCATATCTGAGGTTATTGATATTTCTCCTGGCAATCTTGATTCCAGCTTGTTTTTCTTCCAGCCCAGCATTTCTCATGATGTACTCTGCATAGAAGTTAAATAAGCAGGGTGACAATTTACAGCTCTGATGTACTCCTTTTCCTATTTGGAACCAGTCTGTTGTTCCATGTCCAGTTCTAACTGTTGCTTCCTGACCTGCATACAGATTTCTCAAGAGGCAAGTAAGGTGGTCTGGTATTCCCATCTCTTTCAGAATTTTCCACAGGAGACATAGAAGTTCACAAATATGGACAATACAGTGTCATAGACACTGCTACCTTGGGCACCTGTATATAGGGCAGTAGAGGTACAAAGGAGGAAAGAGTTCACTGGACTAGGGTAGAAGGGGTGGAAGGAGTCCTGAGAAAGAGGAAGTTACAATTGAACTGAGTCCAGAAAGACAAATAGCAACTTGTCAACTGACAAAGAAGGCAGGAAAAACACTTACGGTAGATGGAATAGCATAATCAGGAAATGGTGTGGGATTCTGGGAATTGCACGTGGTTCCTCGCGGCTGGGGTGAGAGTGTGCTGTGTTTATGTAGATTGGGAAGGCAGGCAGAGAGAGGACCCTGGAAGCTAGATCCTGGAGGCCTTTTTACAATACATACAAACATGGTATCTAAATCTGTTTGAAAATTCCTTCTCCATCAAGAAAATACAACAAAGTAATCGCAATTGATGTCACTAGTCACCAGATGATCCACTTCAAGTGTAGGAAGACAATTTCAAAAGGCTCTATTCTACTGTTCAGAAAAGCAAAACATATAGCCAAAAGGGAAATACGTTCTGAGTTCTGGCAGCCTCAAGAGTCAGGTAGAATTTATGAGTAGGCTTAAACAAAGAAAATATAAGGTTAAATTCTGGGCAATCAAAAAGACTATATCCCTGTAGAAGTCACGAAAGTGCTCATAAAATTTATCTGCCAAGTAAAAACTTGAAATACATATGATGCAAATTACTAATAATACTTATTTTTTAACATTTTGAATAGAGGATCATTTATGGTTGAATACAATCTGTGCCTAACATTATAAGCACAGCTGGCTTTTTATGAGGTTTATTTAGGGGGTTGTGATTTCATATTCAGAACAAAACAAATCGCAGGCAAGGGGAAAGAAGTGTGGAACAGTTGTGCTTAATTAGACTGTGAGATCCCAGGGGGCATCTTTGTTTCCTGAGCTAACACTAGATAACAAAGGAATAGTTGTTGACTTATATACTTCAAATCAATGTAATTCTATGGCCTGGTTATCAATTCCCCTTGATGTGTAATGGAACCCAGAGAGGCAAAATAATCAACAATAGGTGAGCATTAGCACTTAGAAGAAGTATCCCCAAGTCTGCCCTCCCCTCCAAACAGAAACATATTTCAAAGGTTACTATTCTGCCAACTACCTAGTGCTACATGTTAGAAGGGTCACAGAACTATCAGAGTTACAAAATTAGCATCTATAGTACTTCATTTTTGCCAAGCAATGTTCTTGGTATAAAGCATGGTCTCTTTTCAAAGGGGTGATGACTTTCTACTTGGGATAATACCATTCAGAACAAGAAACGAGTGGCATTCGAAGAGATGAAATTAAGTGTGAAAGACATTGGAGGAGGAGTCAGGGAGCCTGAACTGGGACCTGGAGGATGGGTCAGGCTGGATACATGGAAAGGAAGAGGTGAGATACTTCAGGCTAGAGAAAGGGGGTTGCACAGGCTGGGAAGGAGGATTGAGCTGGTCTCATATAGCAAAGAGAAGTCAAGGGTGGTTGGAGAAAGGTTGACCAGACAGGGGAGAATCAGTTTGTGGAAACTCTGAATGACAAGCTGAAGGCCTTTTCCTGTAGATGGAGGGAAAGAGGGCGGTGTATTAGACAGTGGAGCCCAGAAACTGAATTCTAGTGCCAAAAGCTACTTGCTGTCCACAGTCTAATTATCTTAAGCCACGTTACAATTATAGTCCTAGATGGAATCTTAGTTTGGAAAAGCCAGTTGTGAAGAACGGCTTTGTAACATTTGGGAAATTTAAAAACAAACTAGATATTATATGACATTAAGAATTTACTGCTAATGTTGATAACAGTGATAATGTTATTTTGATAAGAAAACGCTCCTGCTCTGTAATATTAAAGTATTTTGGTATAAAACAGCTTGAAATCTTGGCTTACACAACTAGAAAACCAGATGAGATAAACAAAGCAATAGATTTCAGATGCCAGAGAAGGAAAATGCATGAAGCGAGCCCTATGGCCACCCCAGCTGGTGTTTCCAGGCCATAATGCGGAAGGTGGTACCTGAACAGAGCCTGGAAGTCTTGCTGAGTTGAGGAAATAGAACTTGGAGGTTTGGAACATTAAGGAAGCTGGAGTTTCATGGGGCAAAATACTGGGAAGGCAGGAGCTGCACAAAGAAAGGAGGAAAGAAGGGAGAAGGGAAGAAAAGAGAAAGAGAGGGAGAAAGTTGGAGGGAGGAAGGGAGAAAGAGAGAGAGATCTCTGTATATCATCAAGAAAAGTCCCCTCAGTGTGGGGGAAAGGAGCCCTCCTACACTGCTGATGGGAATGTAAGACAGTGCAGCCACTATGGAAAACAGGGACTTTTCCAATGAGTTGTCTGTGGCATCAGATGACCAAAATGCTGGAGCTTCGGTTTCGGTCCTTCCAATGAGTATTCAGGGTTGATCTCCCGTAAGATTGACTGGTTTGATCTCCTTGCTGTCCAAGTGACTTTCAGGAGTCTTCTCTAGCACCTCAGTTCAAAGGCATCAGTTCTTTGGTGCTCTGCCTTCTTTCTTGTTCCAGCTCTCACAACCGTACGTGACCACTGGAAAGACCATGCCTTGCCTATACAGACCTTTGTTGGCAGAGTAATGTCTCTGCTTTTCAACACACTGTCTAGGTTTGTCATAGCTTTCCTGCCAATAAGCAACTGTCTTCCAATTTCAGCGCTGCAGTCATCATCCACAGTGATTTTAGAGCCCAAGAAGAGGAAATCTGTCATTACTTCCACCTTTCTCCTTCTATTTACTATGAAGTAATGGGGCTGGATGCCATGATGTTAGTTTTTCTTTAATATTGAGTTTTAAGCCAACTCTTTCAGTCTCCTCCTTCACCCCATCAAGAGACTCTTCAGTTCCTCTTCGCTTTCTGTCATTAGACTGGTATCATCTAATACCACTGTAGGAAATAGCAAACCACCCCAGTAAACTTGCAGTGAGAACCTCATGACCTGTATCAAAGGACAAAAAGATATGACACTGAAAGATGAGCCCCCCAGGTTGGAAGGTGTCCAATATGTTACTGGGGAAGAGAGGAGGGGAACTACTAATAGCCCCAGAAAGAATGAAGCGGCCAGGCCAAAGTGGAAATGACACTCAGTCGTGAATGTATCTGGTAATGAAAGCAAAATCTGATGCTGCAAAGAACAATACTGCATAGGAACTTGGAACGTTAGGTCCATGAGTCAAGGTAAATTGGACTTGGTCAAGCAGGAGATGCTAAGAATAAACACTGACATCTCAGGAATCAGTGAACCAAAATGGACAGGAATGGGTGAATTTAATTCAGATAACCATTATATCTACTACTCTGGGCAAGAATCCCATAGAAGAAATGGAGTAGCCCTCATAATTAACAAAAGAGATCAAAATGCAGTACTTGGGATCAGCCTCAAAAATGACAGAATGATCTTGTTTTGTTTCAAAGGCAAGCCATTCAATATCACTGTAATTCAAGTCTATCCCCCCACCACTGATGCTGAAGAACTACCACAGAATCCAGCAGTCACACTCCTGGCATGTGTGTGTTAGTCGCTCAGTCGTGCCCGACTCTTTTGACCCCATGGACTGCAATCCACCAGGTTCCTCTGCCCATGAGATTTTCCAGGCAAGGATACTAGAGTGGGTTGCCATTTCCTTCTCCAGGGGATCTTCCCAACCCAGGGATCGAACCCATGTCTCCTGCCCTGCAGGCAGATTCTTTACCGACTGAGCTACAGAGGAAGCCCACACTCCTGGCATACCGCCAGACAAAAACATAATTCAAAAAGATACATGCACCCCTATGCTCACAGCAGCACTGTTCACAAGAGCCGAGACATGAAAACAACCTGAACAGTCTACAAATGAACGGATAAAGAAGATGTGGTGCACATATACAAATAGAATACTTCAATTCAGTTCAGTTCAGTCGCTCAGTCATGTCCGACTCTTTGTGACCCCATGAATCGCAGCATGCCAGGCCTCCCTGTCCATCACCAACTCCCGGAGTTCACTCAAACTCATGTCCATTGAGTCGGTGATGCCATCCAGCCATCTCATCCTCTGTCGTCCCCTTCTCCTCCTGACCCCAATCCTTCCCAGCATCAGAGTCTTTTCCAATGACTCAACTCTTCTCATGAGGTGGCCAAAGTATTGGAGTTTCAGCTTTAGCATCAGTCCTTCCAATGAACACCCAGGACTGATCTCCTTTAGGATGGACTGGCTGGATCTCCTTGCAGTCCAAGGGACTCTCAAGAGTCTTCTCCAACACCACAGTTCAAAAGAATCAATTCTTCGGTACTCAGCTTTCTTCACAATCCAACTCTCATATCCGTACATGACCACAGGAAAAACCATAGCCTTGACTAGATGGACCTTTGTTGGCAAAGTAATGTCTCTGCTTTTGAATATGCTGTCCAGGTTGGTCATAACTTTCCTCCCAAGGAGTAAGCGTCTTTTAATTTCATGGCTGCAGTCACCCTCTGCAGTGATTCTGGAGCCCCCAAAAATAAAGTCTGACACTGTTTCCACTGTTTCCCCATCTATTTGCCATGAAGTGACAAGACCAGATGCCATGATCTTCGTTTTCTGAATGTTGAGCTTTAAGCCAACTTTTTCACTCTCCTCTTTCACTTTCATCAAAAGGCTATTTAGTTCCTCTTCACATAAAAAGTCATGAAATAATGCCATTTGCAGCAAAGCAAATGGACTTAGAGACTGTCATACTAAATGAAGTAAGCCAGGCAGAGAAAGGCACATATCACATGATATCACTTATATGTGGAATCTAAAACACAGCACAAATGCACCTACCTTAAAAAAACAACAACAACAATAACAACAACAAAAAAACAGACTCATAAACAGAGAGAAAGATTTGTGGTTGCCAAGGGTTGGGAGGAGTGAAAGAGATGGACCGGGAGTTTGGGGTTAGCTGATGCAAACTATTAGGAAGGATAAACAAGAAGGTCCTATTGTAGAGCACACAGGACTATTCAATCTGCTAGGATAAACCAGAATAAAGATGACCATAAAGAATGTTTATATGTATATAACTGAGTCACTTTGCTGTAAAGCAGAAATTAGCACAACACTGTGAATCAACTATACTTAAACAAAAACATAAACATTTTTCAAAAAAAATAAAGAGGGGAAAAAAAAGAGTCCCCCCAAATTTTTCAGTTCAGTTCAGTTGTTGAGTCGTTTCCAACTCTTTGCAGCCCCACGGACTGCAGCACGCCATTCCCTCTCCATCACCAACTCCTGGAGTTCATTCAAACTCATGTCCATCTAGTCGGTGATGCCATCCGACCATCTCATCCTCTGTCGTCCCCTTCTCTTTCTGCCTTCAATCTTTCCTAGCACCAGGGTCTTTTCAGATGAGTCAGTTCTTCGTATCAGGTGGCCAAAATATTGGGAGTTTCCACTTCAGCATCAGTCTTCCAATGACTATTCAGGACTGATTTCCTTTAGGATTGACTGGTTCCATCTCCTTGCAGTCCAAGGGACTCTCAAGAGTCTTCTCCAACACCACAGTTCAAAAGCATCAATTCTTCAGTGCTCAGCCTTCTTTATAGTCTAACTCTCACATCCATACATGACTACTGGAAAAACCATAGCTTTGACTAGATGGACCTTTGTCAGCAAAGTAATGTCTCTGCTTTTTAATATGCTATCTCGGTTGGTCGTAACTTTTCTTCCAAGGAGCAAGCATCTTTTAATTTCATGGCTGCAGTCACCATCTGCAGTGACTTTGGAGGCCCCCAAAATAAAATCTGTCACTGTTTCCCCATCTATTTGCCTTGAAGTGATGGGACCAGATGCCGTGATCTTAGTTTTCTGAATCTTTGGCTAAGTACTAATCTTTGCCTGTGTGGCTGGAACTCCCAAGCCTGGTGAATGAACTATGTGCAAAGAGCAGGTAGAATTCCCAGAGTTCATATAGTAGCAAGAATGGTTCATGTTCTTACCAGCTAGCATGGAAGGATCTCCCTACAGATAGGGAATCTGGTTGAGTTCTCAGAAAGGTACTGCCACACGAGTGGGATAAGTTAGTTTTAGACTAAAGATAGCCCTGGACATGTATAACAAAGCCTAAAAGCAAAGCTTGAAATAACGGATACAATTCCATGTCACTAAAATTGTCTTAAACAGAGCTCAATAATATTGAAAAGACTACAGCAAAATCTATCATCCAATGATGTATAGATAGATGCTGGGAAAGATTAAAGATGGGAGGAGAAGGGGATGACAGAGGATGAGATGGTTGGACGGCATCACTGACTCAAGGGACAGGAGTTTGAGTAAACTTCGGGAGTTGGTCATGGACAGGGAGGCCTGGCATGCTGCAGTCCATAGGGTCACAAAGACTTGGACACAACTGAGTGACTGAACTGAACTGAATGGTGTATAAAAATTACATGTCCAGCATCCAATCATTTCCCAGATGGCACTAGCGGTAAAGAATAAACCTGCCAATGGAGACACAGAGACACAGGTTTGACCCCTGGCTCAGGAAGATCTCCTACAGGAGGGCATGGCATCCCCTTCTAGTATTCTTGCCCGAGAATCTCATGGACAGAGGACTCTGGTAGGCTGCAGTTCATAGGGTCGCAAAGAGTCAGACACAGCTGAAGCAACTTAGCACAGATGCACACATCTAATCAAAAATTACCTGGCTTTCAAAAAAGTGGGAAAATACATAAGGAGGGGAAAAGTAAGAGAAACAGAATCAGAAAGAACACAGATAACAGAATAAGCAGACAAGGATAAGGATACAATAGCCATTATAAATATGCTCCTATGCTCAAGAGCATAAAAGAAAACCATGAACAAGACAAGGAGAGAAGTGGAAGACATGGCAATAGAAACTACTCAAAATAAAACACAGATGAAAACAAGATCAAGCAACCTGATACACATGCAACCGAAGTTCCCGAAGGAGGCGGCAGGGCAGAAAACAGTAACGGCTGAGAAACTTCCCAATTTGATGAAATCTATAAGCCCACAGACCCGAGAAGCTCAACAAACTTAAAAGAGATGAAGACAAAAACTACAGGGGGGCCCTTTACAATCAAATTACTGAATATTAAGGATAAATAGAAACATCTTAAAAACATCAAGAAAAAAAAAAAAAGAAATACGTTTTGAAAGGAAGTCTTTGGATTCCCATTTCAATGTTCTCTTGACCACCCCATATACTGACTTCTCCCGGGGGAAATGGTGTCAGATGAGGAGGGGCTTGACTGGCACAATGGGATGGACTGAGGCTCTGGTGGTGGTGTAGGGTGGCTTGGACGGTGCGATAGGAAAAGAAGATTCAACAGGGAGAAAGAGAGGGACAAGGACAAAATAATCAAGAAAACAAGTATGAGAAAAGCTAAGGCAGAAGAGTTTCAAAGAAGAGGGGCAGTGTAAGAACGTCCGACTTTTAAGAAACCAACCACTCACAAGTCCGCCAACGCGGCAGTGAAAGTGAAAGTCACTCAGTCATGTCCAACTCTTTGCGACCCCATGGCCTATACAGTCTGTGGAATTCTCCAGGCCAGCATACAGGGTGGGTAGCCTTTCCCTTCTCCAGGGGATCTTCCCAACCCAGGGACTGAACCCAGATCTCCCACATGGGAGGCAAATTCTTTACCAGCTGAGCCACAAGGGAAGCCCAAGAATGCTGGAGTGGGTAGCCTATCACTTCTCCAGGGGATATTCCCAATCCAGGAATTGAACTGGGGTCTCCTGAATTGCAGGCGAATTCTTTACAAACTGAGCAATCAGGGAAGCCCTAATGGAGCAGTAAGAACCTTCAGTAGAAGGTTTATTCTGGGTAACAGTCTTCCCAGGAATTTTATTTTCCCGCTGTATATTTCTAAATGTTCTCTTTCTCTTCAGAGGGCCCAATATGATCCCATGCTCTACACTCTAGTTATATATACATTAAAAAAAAAATCAAAACATTCTTCTCCTTAATCCAACCAATACAAGTTCTTTTCTTTTTTTTAAAGAGGCAATTTACTCAAAGAAAAAATGAATAACAGAAAGCCACATAAAAGTAAAAAGGCATGAAAAAGAACAAATATAGACAAGCCTATAGAAAACACATACTCTTAGATAATCAAATTCTANATTCTAACAAGTACTTGACTATATTAATTAAGATAAAATATATTTGTTTCCTTCTTATTTTGGATACACTGGCAAAGATTAAGTAACATGTATAATATAAAAGCAAATGTTAGAATGAGCTACCTACTCATCATCCATCAATCTATCCAATACTTAATGAGCACCTACTATGCATGATCTCATTTAACTCTCTAAACATTTTATTTACATAATACATATTTACTATCTATAAGAAGAGTACTATTATCTCTATTTGGTAGTTATGTGCTCTGGTCAATTGCTCAGTTGTGTCTAACTCTTTGAGACCCCACGGACTATAGCCTACCAGGTTCCTCTGTCCATGGGACTTTCCAGGCAAGAATACTGGAGCGGGTTGCCATTTCCTCCTACAGGGGATTTTCCCCACCCAGGGATCAAACCTTCATCTTCTGCATTCACAGGCGAATACTTTACCCACTGTGCCCAGGAAGCCCATTTGATAGTTGGGGAAACCAAATACTAAGAGATCAAATTGTTTAAGGTCACACAACTAGAAAGCTGTAGTTCCAGCCAGGCAGCCTGAATCTTCAGCTGCTTCTAGAAATAGAGTAAGTGATGAGTTAATCTTTCCAGGCAGTCCACAGGGGCCAGTGCAGCATGGTCAAAGGTGCATGAGGACTGATTATGGAAGGTTATGATGACCTCCAGATGACAGTGTCAGTGTTGGGACTGGTGAGACCATAACCAGGTCTACAGGAAGCTGTGAAGGAGCTTGGTAAGTAGACAGGATGGATCAGGGCAAGGAGTGAAGACTGGAGACTCCTGGTCCCAGACTCTCCTGGCTAACCTGCCATCCGGAAGGACAGGCCACTCCAATGCCAGCACCCAAGACACTCTTCGGGGACAATGCTAAGCCAGCAACAGGTCTAATCTTTTAACGCTTTCCTTATACCCCGCCCTCTTACATCACCCAGAACTGATAACTGAGACAAAAGGTTTAGACAGAAGGACAGAAGACTGCCAGACAGGCTCAGACTAGAAATTCAAACTGTCTCAAACTTATCTTTCTGGAGATTATATTTTCACATAATTTTCCATGCCCTGCCAACATCATCACTGTCGCATTTTCTAACACCCCTTTTCCTGAGAACTCGGAGTACTGCATAAATATTTCAATCAATATCCCAACAGATTGTGAGAAAGTAGAGCAGTCGTTACCACCCCTATGTTTTAGCAAGTCTAACACTTAAAGCAGTTTCAAGGAACAAGTATAACAGTTCGAGAGAGGTTTGTAAAGAACTCTAGCACACCAAGTTGCCACCAAAGTTGGTCCTAAATGCTTGCATGTGGCTATGTTTTTCAAATTCTTTTTAGACTCAGACTACTTTCTGTCAAGCTGCAAAGCATCTGTATTTGCAGAAATGCCTTTCTTGATGTAGTGGTGCTATTCAAGTATTATGTGATTATTTTGTCCTCTTGAAGATTACATGTCCTCAGTCACTCCATTTAGTGCCAACATACACACAAACCTGGAAATTCACAGAGCAGAACCTTCACAATTCTTTTTTCTAGTTAAGGCAAGGCCTCTGCAGCAGGAAGTTCGAATGACCCACAGTGGGGCACAATTCATTAGGGAAGAGCTACAAACTTATAAATCAACATGTCAGAGGAGGAAGTCCGGCTGAACCCAGTGGGAAATGCACGCTACACACACATTTGTTCCACTCTGTGCAGGCTCACCTGTCTTCGGTGGCTCACACCATATAATCATCAATTATGCTGACAAGTTTCCCTCCAAATCGTTTCAGCCTCAGTTACTCAGAGGTGAGAGCTGGATTCCTCCATGGAGGAGAGTGAGAAGGGAGCTCGGCTTTCAGGAAAATAGAACGTATGGGATTATTTTAAGAGTGTGTGCAAGGAAGCATGCGAGCGTGCACACGCAAGGGGAAATTTGTTCAAGGGTAAAGACCCAACTCGGTTATGACTTATACTGGGAGGGCCAATACAATCTGAGAAGAGCTCATGAATTAAAAAAAAACTAGATCTGGTTTTTGACAAAAACCGGCTGTTGTGCGTCCAGCATTCTAGCTCATTCTATAAAGTTAACTGCTCTTTGTGACCTGTGCATGCTGAGCAAAAGAGTATGAAGGTCTTTCCCGGTGGCTCAGTTGGTAAAGAATTCACCTGGAATGCAGGAGACCCAGGTTCAATCTCTGGGTTCGGAAGATCCCTGGAGAAGGAAATGGCAACCCACTCCAGTATTCTTGCCTGAGAAATCCCATGGACAGAGGATCCTGGTGGGGTACAGTCCATGGGGTCACAGGAGTTGGGCACTAGCAACTAAACCACCACCACCAGAACAATATGTACCACTGGGCAAAAATCAAATCACTAGAAGTCAGGAGACCTGACTTCCAAACATGGTTACAACACTGCCTGCCTTTGGGAGGTTGAACAAGATACTCGCTTTTTCTTCATTGGCAAGGGCTGTGATAATCTTCATGACCCATGGTGATATCTTCAGCCTGCCCACCATAAAGCTGATTTGAGCTTTACCTCTTTTTCCCAAGTTTAGGAGGTGACTCATTCACATTTATCCTAGATTTTAGTTATCAAAGCACATGATCTGTGCCTATATGAGATGAGAAATTTCACAATGCATCTGATGAACTCAACTCATGGCATCCTGCCAAAGTCTGCATGGAAGGAGCAATAACAGAATCACCCACACACACTGCCCAGGGAAGCAGCTCTTCTCCTGAGTCCAAAAACAGTTAGTGGCTAGAAATCAGAATACTGAAGCTTTGACGTGTCTCCTTCTGTAAGAATTTCTTCACACAGGAAACGCCCACGTTACTGGCAAAGATACAGCCAGCATTTAGGTGTATGATAATTTATAGACTTTAGGATATCCCCAGCCAGGAAACATAAATGGACCAACACAGATTCAACTTTTGAGGGTGCTAAGCTATGAGGCTTAAAACAGAACCCAAAGAGATCACCTACACTGTCACTGTTTTTACAAAAGTATGATAAAAGTATGAATGCTTTAGCAGCAAAAGAATAGAGGAGGAAAAGAATATCAGAAAAAAAGGACAGTTCTCCCCCCAAAAGTAAACTTAAAATCTTCTCTGTCTCTCTCTCACACTCACCCACCCACATCACACCCACTGCATCCACCTTTACCCCCGCCCCCATCACCACCCCCACTATGTTGATTTTACTTTATCCATTCTCTGTGCATCTCACTTTGGGCTGACTCAGCCAGGTTGGTAGATTGGGTTTTGGGAACCACAGCTCTATGAGCGAGGGCTTAGGTATCATTAACAGTGTACATGTTTTACAGATCACTATGCCTGGTGAGACAAAAGGGCCAAGGGACAACGTTCAACTGTTGTGACTGTTTTCACATGTAGGGGAGAATGGGTGGGTGGTCATCACTGCACCAAATTTTGTGCAATTTTGTATTTACTTTGGAGTCTCATTAGATGAAGGAGGAGAGCAGAGACCAGCTCACATGTTCTAAAAATTAAGAGAAATTAAGCACACAAAGATTCAGCTGTCAAGATTTTATCTTCAAGTTGTAAGCATAAAATTTTTTACAATACAAAATTAACACAAAACTCAAACATACTAAATGGAATAATAAATTTGTTCAACAGCCTCTTACTGTAGGTAACTCAGGAGGTACTTTAAGAACAGGCAGATATGATTTGGAAAGAAAACTCTAATGATTCATAAAATTGCCACCGTTCCCATGTAACGGAAAACAATAGAGCCTACTGCAAAATACAGACAGAGCATTCAAATCATTTTAATGGTTTCTCTTTTTTCTTTTAAACTCTCTGCTCCTTTTATCACTAAGATTTTTTTTTTAATGAAAAGTGGAATGTCCCTGCTGCCCATTTTCTTCCTTTATTGTTTCCTTTTTGTTCTAAAAATGAGGGTAAAATTAAGTGCTTAGATCACCCGAGATTTCCAGATGGTCAGACAAATGAGTACGGGGCTCCTGGGCTTGCGTTTTTCATAAGATACGGACGGACATCTCCCATTCGGGCTCCAAGGCTCTTGTTCAATACAAATCTTATTTAGCCTAAGTACCTTCAATGTGTGACAACCAAATTTCTACATAGGATGAGGGGGCAAAATTGGTTTCACTGCTTAAATTAGAATGGGAAATTTCTAAGTATTACACAGTATCCCTTAATTTTCTTGGTGTGTATATCTAAAATAGACATTTGTATACTTTAATCTTTGCATATTATTCTGAAATGTGACTGTTTTTCTTCCTATTTGTCTCCCCTCTTGAGCACCTTTTCTCCAGGTTGTTTCACTAAAGTGAAAGACAGTCATGTCCAACTCTTTGTGACCCCATGGACTGAATTCTCCAAGCCAGAATACTGGAGTGGGTAGCCATTCCCTGCTCCAGGGGATCTTCCCAACCCAGGAATCGAACTGGGGTCTCCTGCAGTGCAGGCAGATTCTTTACTAGCTGAGCTACAAGGGAAGCCCTTTTCATTAAAGCTTTTCCTCGTTCCCTGGAGCTACTAATCCTGTGTTATAACCCCAGGCCATTCTTCTTTTTTTTACCCTCAGATGTTTCTTTTGCTATTGTCTTTTCTGTCTTAAACTATCTACCATACAATAGGCCTGTGGGTTAAGGATGGAGAGCAACTGAAAGTGTTTAGTTTCTTAAATAAATATGCATATATTGTTTACAATATGCCAGGCATTATTTTAGGTGCTTTTAAAATTATTAACTCATTTAATCCCCAGAGTAATTCTATGAGGCAGATACTACTATGAATTCCACTTGACAGATGATGAAACTGAGGCACAAAGCCCAGGGTAACCCAGCTAGTGAATGGTGGAGCCTGATTGGAAGGACTGAAATTGAAGCTGAAACTCCAATACTCTGACCACCTGAAGCGAAAAACTGACTCACTGGAAAAGACCCTGATGCTGGGAAAGATTGAGGGCAGGAGGAGGAAGGGACAACAGAGGATGAGATGGTTGGATGGCATCACCGGCTCAAAGGACATGGGTTTGGGTGGACTCCGGGAGTTGGTGATGGACAGCGAGGCCTGGCGTGCTGTGGTTCATGGGGTTGCAAAGCATGGAGACGACTGAGTGACTGAACTGATGTGGGGCCAGAGTCAGTCTGGCACCAGAGCCCTTGCTCATAAGAATAAGGAGGAGGAAGAAGAAGGGGGAGGGATAGAAGGAGGAAGGATGCTGGAAAACAGAGGGAGAATGAGAGAGATGAATGACTGATTCATTGGGAATGAGAAGGATGGAGGGAAGCGCAGCTTAGAAGGAGCCATGGAGTCACTCTAAAAGTCGGGCTTGGTGTTCTCAGGACCTTGGAGCAAAGACATGTAAGGTGGGCGTGACCACGTTGGTGGAGGAGTGTTGCCATCGTGAAGACAAATGGTAATTGAAGTGGCTCAAGATCATCAGTGCCTGGAATGCTGGCAGCAGTGGACGAGAACAGTGTGACGGGCCATGTGCTGGCAAAAGGTTAACAGCCTGGTGGCTCAGACGGTAAAGCGTCTGTCTGCAATGCAGGAGACCCGGGTTCGATCCCTGGGTCGGGAAGATCCCCTGGAGAAGGAAATGGCAGCCCACTCCAGTACTCTTGCCTGGAAAATCCCATGGACGGAGGAGCCTAGTAGGCTACAGACCATGGGGTCACAAAGAGCCAGACTCGACTGAGCAACTTCACTTTCACTTCTTTTTTTAGGGAGCTGAGGGAGTCCTGATTTGTAATGTTTGATGGTTTCCACTTGTAGGCACTCCGGCCACAGTACATCTCAAGCTTCCAATGTGATGTCTCTGAACTCAGAGGTGGGAAGAGATGCACAGTAACACACCTGGTAATACAGTGCTGCTGCCACAGTTATAAGAGGTGCAAAAGACTAAGAACAGAGATGCTAGCAGAACGCAAAATAATCACATGATGAGGTTAGTATCTATTACCTTTGTTTTTAATATCATAGGACTTACTTTTTAGTAATGGCTGTGTTTACTAACTGGCTCACACAACTTCTGAAAATTTTAACAGCCAGCTCTTGGGAGCCTATAGAAGCCAGCTGTACATCACTGAGTGTGAGTATCCAAACATATCCATTCTCAAATAAGTGGGGTGGGTCATGGGGTGGAAACTTGGCCTTTACAATGTCCAAAATTTGCCACACCAGGAAATAAATTCAGGAAGAGGCAATCAAAGAAAAATGATAGAGCTTACATATATATATATATATATATATATATATATATATATATATAAATCAAATAGCCACGCTAATCTGATGAAAGGAGATGACCAAGAGGTCAAGGGTAAAAAAGGGAGTTTGAGAAGGTAAGTTCAGAGAAGGCCTGAGTCTATGTTTTCTAACATGCCATAGGTCATGAGCATCAAACAAAAGACCACCGCACAAGCCTACCACCTAGCCTCACACTCTCTAAATGAGGGCCTGCCTCTCCACTCTGTTCTATGTAGGCTCTTTATTCATAGGAAACAGAAGCAAAGAAATAGACTAGGACATTCATGAAAGAAAAGGCCTTAGGTGAGCAGTAATGATAAACTGCATAAAAAGAGGATTCAGGAACATCACGAGTACTATTTTAGTATTAGGATCTGACATGGCACTGAGAAAAATGTAAAGCTCTGATACAGAGAGAAGAAAAAGTCAAATATCACAGGGAACTAGTAACCTTTGGAGAAAGTCAGTCCGTTTCACTCACCAAGGTTTCTCCAAAGTCAAGCACAGAGTATAGTACAGTCATATTCAGTCATTTTTTCCCACTAAATGAATTTCCATTCTATCTGTCCCATGAGGTCTTTGAAATTCTTGTCACTTTGTATACAAAGCAATGCTTGTGAGTGTTTGAGTGTGAAAACTTTCTGCTTATTTGTTACTCAAGATTCTAGTAATATTTGAAAATTCATGAGCTCACAAAGGAATGCACATTGAAAATTTTGACCTCCAGCTCTTCAGATAATCTCACTAGGTCCAGTACAATATAGAATTTTATGGCTAAAGCATTTATCACCTGCTTGTAGAATTGGAAGATTAGTGCAAGATCCATCTCATTACTTCAAGCTGCCAAATAAAGGGCTGTTTTGCTAATTGACACCTGAATATATAATTATAACTGGCAACCCTACACAGTGGAGCACCTTAGGTCAAAAAATCAGCTAGCATCCAGATCCCAAGTGGCAAACTGAGGATTGAATTGGAAGTTAGCTAACACAGTTCTCACTTTTATAATTGCTAAGGAGAAGCACAGATGTAAGCCCCTGGTTAGCTTTGGTAAAGCTAATACTGAGATTAAGACCCTTTCAGCTGTATTGAATACTGTATTTCTAGGTCCTCTAGGATCTCTTCTCTCAAGTGATAAGGATTTCCTGCCATAAAATTCTAGTTTAGAGGACAGATCCTATCTTCCTGCTATAGCTAATGTGGTACAGCTTGGATACAGAAAAACAGAATAACTGCGTTTAGTGAAGATGAGAAAGATGTACTTAGGTGAGAATTTACCTCTGGGTAAAGAACATACACCTCTATTCACTCTCTCTCTCTCCACCCCCAAATCTCAAGAAATGACAGTAAGGAGACTATTTTTGGTCAAGACAGAAATCTATAGGATAAAGAAAATAGGAGGGAGAAGACAAAGACAATGCAATATTGGAAGCAAGAAAGCACGTCAGATCGGTAAATGCTTCTAACAGGCTCAAGAGAGTGGAATCTTCTGTCAGGAGTAGGAAAAAGAGAAACAGTTCGCTTTCCCCTGCAAGTTCCAGACAGCTCCAGGTTTATCTGGATGTGAGGGCAAAGCAAGAAGAGCTACTAGTACAAGGAGCGGCTAAAACAAGGAGGATTCGTTCAAAGTCTATTATTTTAAAAAAGTAGTCAGATCCATAGACTACACTCCCTGTTGGGTAACTGTCTCTCCTCCACTCTGGTAAAAATATGAAGGTTTATTCCTTGGAAAGAGCGAAACAGAAGGTCTCTGGGCTCAGAGACAGAATGAACAACTAAAGATGGGGGAAAACAGAGGAGTTAAGTGAGTAAGGAGTTCAGTGCATATCAGCCAAGAATCCCTGACCTTCTTCCATCCTCTTCCCACTTGGTCCCCTGAATGATGGCAGTGAGGCCTTCAACCTCCAGGTGAGAGAATCTTTCTCTGGGAAGTCTGATCCAAGAGAAATGACCTGAAGATACCAACATTGGAGGCGTCGCAAACAAATAATCCAGTCAAATCTTCAGGGTTCCAAGACCCCAGCCCAAGCCAGGAAGTGAGATCAGAAGAGCAAGTACAAGCTAAAGAGCTCTCACCCTTATCTGAAAACTAGAAAGGATCTCTTTGCACCAACCTCCATACAGAACTCTTACTATAGAGAGTTTCAGGTCCTTTAATTTACTTATTAGAGAAAATTCTTGTTTTTTTTCCTTCTGTGTTCTTGGCAATTATTTGATTACCAAATTGATGAAATAACCTCCGATTCATGCTGCTTTAAATGAGAAGGCCATTAGCACACATGCTTTCAAGATCCCTGGGAACCATACAGTCAGATAACACACAGAGGGCAGTGCACAAGTCATAATCTTCCTTTAATTAAGTCAATCAATACACATTTGCTCAGGTTCTACCGAAAGGACCCAGTCTCTTTTAATATGCACACCCACCTCTGAGGTTTCTAAAAATTAGTCTTTGGCAGGTTTAAGTAAGTGATTAGAGTTTTCCACTGTTATCCTACAGGTCAGACCATGTATCACATTTAAGTGAATGTGGCAGGATAATTTTCTAGAGATTCATTTCTGTTCTCACTGCCACAGGAACCTTGGTGGGACTGAGGGGGGCAGGGATACTCTATAAGAATATTCTCCTTTTCTGCTCCCACTTGTAAAAGAAAAAGCAAACCTTCAGTTTCCCAGGAAAGGATTAACAGCTGCCCTTTGCCTCAAGCAGTTCCCAAAAAGAAAATCTACCATCCAGGTCTCTGGAAAGAGCTAGATTGCCTCGGGGGAAAGGGCAGGAGGTTTTGCATGCTCAGGAAGTACTGGGACAGTGATGGTAACAACAGTGGACTTCGACTAAGTTCTGACAGTTCTAACACCTTAGAAGGTGTTCACATTAATACGTAAGTTAGAAATTCACACAGTAATTTATTTCATCCTTGCAACAACCCTGTGAAGAAGGTACTGTTATCGCCATTTTTCAATGGGAAGAATGGGGGAAGAGATAGGGAGTCTGGGATGGACATGGACACACTGCTGTACTGAAGATGGAAAACCGACAAGGACCTACTGTATATATGTATAATAACTGCTCAATGTTGTGTGGCAGCCTGGATGGGAGGGGACTTTGGGAGAGAGTGGATACATGTACATGTATGGCTGAGTTCCTTTGCTGTTCACCTGTAATCATCACAACATTGTTAACTGGTTACACTTCAACATAAAATTTTAAAAGTTTAAAAATAGATAAGTAAATAAAACAAAGGGGAAAACTGAGGCACGGAGAGGGTGGGAAATGTGCCCAAGGCCACACAGCTAGTAGAACAGGGAAATTAGATAATTAGATTGGAAGGTACTGGTCAGAGCTGGGACTTAGTGGAAGAAGCAAGTGGCAATGTTCCAAATGAACCCACCCCACACCTCCTCACCAAGAAAGGCCCAGCAGTCTCACCAGCATAGCCTGTCTAACTGGAATTATCTCCTGCCTTCTTCCCCCTCGATCCACGGCTGTCCTGAACTACACAACTCCTGCCACGCTGGGGCCTTAGGACCTTCTCTTTCTAAGACATGAAATGGCCATCCTTTCTCTGCTTGGTACTCCATCTGCAAGCTCAAATGTTGGCCTTCTCTGCAAAGCTTTTCCTGGCTCTTTGTGAATCGGTCATTCATCCCGTTGTGTTCCCACAGTGCTTTGGACAAATCGTGACTACAGAATTATGTGTTTCCCCAACTCCCAGTCATTTCAGTGAAGCTAGAGCTTGAGACACACAAGGCCCTGAACATCCTGAGTGGCCTGTCGGCATCTGGTACCCACTAAGCACCATGTCCGAGGGAGGCAGTAGACCTCGTACAGTCAGAGGCAAGAGCTAGAAAGACTGGGATTCACCACAGACTCTGTCGGTGACTTGCCCTGTAACCTCAAAAAGTCACTTAATTTCTCTCAACCACATGACTGCTGCAAAGATTAAATGAGATCACACATATGAAAAACATTGCCTTCTTCATAAATGATAGTTTAATGAATGCAATTTTCCTGAGAAAATACTGAGAAATAAATACAGTCTTTACTAAGAAAATACACACAGCAAAATAGATGTCTCCAAGTTCACGATGAGTGGACAATAAGAAAGGTGCGGTAACGAAGCAATGAGGGCTTCTCTGGTGGCTCAGTGGTAAAGAATCTGCCTGCAACGCAGGAGATGTGGGTTCAGTCCCTGGCTCAGGCAGATTCCCTGGAGAAGGAAATGGCAACCCATTCCAGAATCTTGCCTGGGAGATCCCATGGACAGGAGCCTGGTGGGCTACAGTCCATGGGGTTGCGAAAGAGTAGGACACAACTTAGCAACTGAACAATTGAGCAATTAACTAGGATACAAGTATTTCTACAGAGGAATGAGTGAAAATGAAAATGCAAAAGATGCAAAGATAATCTGGTGCAAAAACATGCTGGCAACATTAACATAATTTAAAAGACCTGTTAATACACTGAATTTATACACATTTCTATACATAAGTAAACCACATAAAGAGGACTCTCAAGGTTTTCATCATAAACAAACTATACTTTTGTTTTCATCTGTTTGTTTCAGTGCACTGTCAAAGAATTTTTTAATCTTCATTTCTACAAATAAAAGGTTTCCTTTTTTTTTAAGGAAATGAAAACAAGAAATTCACTAAAAATAAAAATCTTAGAAATCATCTCAAATCTGATCAGGCAAATGGAATTAGTGAAGATAACAACTTTGTTCCATGAAATTTATCTAGGAAAAATGTTAAGTATTATACAGAGGTAAACATCTTTCAAATTATATACATAATAATCCTTCACTATTCACTTTCATTTTTCAGGCAAAGTTTTTCAAAATCCTAATCCCTTAAAGGTGATTTAGTTATTTCAAAATAATATTTAATAAGACAAAGGTCCCATACAACCATATACTTAATATAATTTCTTACATGCCTATCTGTGATGCTTTTTGAAAAATATATTCATACATTTCCACATGTTGGAGAAGACTCCACAAGTCTTAATGTAACTCCATAATGATTCATTACAAATTAATGGTTCACCATTATTAATATCAACTCATTTGGTAATACAGTCTTGCTTTTAAAGGCTCTTAAGGCAGACAAAGCAGTTTGCACTCCATTTAAATAGCTCCAAACCAGCATGTCATTCTATGGTTTTATAAAGTTTTTCTTATAGGGACGAACAGCTATAAAATTTCATTACACTGAACAAAAAATAACACTATATTCTTATATTCTCAGTTTCTGCAGCTGCTAATTTTGCTGCTTCTTAAAGTACTGCGAATCAGAAAATCAGATAGACAAACTTTTTTAGAATAAACAGGCTTTGACTAAGGGTGAAGCACAAGGTATTTGGTACCCAGTTTTATTATGACTGCTGTTTATGTAACTCGGAAGCATTCAGTTTTGCTTGTATTAACCAACTTTCAGTATCAGTCAAGTATTCAGAGGAAACTAAATGCAAGCATCACTATCCTCTCCCACAATAGTAACTCAGGTGTGTGAAAAGTACAATACCATGAGAACTCCGATAAATAAGAGAGGATTTACGAGAGATGTATTTTTCATATATAGACTTGTATTTACATTTCTTGAATGCAAGCTAAGTCCTATCCACTTTTGTATATCTCAGAGCACCTAATGCTGTAGCTTGTATGTATATAGTTAGCAATCAATGATTATTTGCTTCTTGAAATAACCATAGGAGTTAGAGAAAAGGAACCTTTGGCATTTTCATCTAATGAACCAATGGCTTCCAGTGATGATGAGAGCACCCATGTGGGCATATCTCCCTATCAGAGCACAGAAGGGGAAAGATGGGTATAATGACAATGTAACCAGAGTGAGAAACCACAGGAGAGCTCAGGGCTGGGGAAGATACTGTTCAGAGGCCCTGTCCCTTTACTGTCCCTGGACCATCAAGTATTATCACAGTATATGAGGACTAACTTTTCAATTTAGGGAACTGGAATGCACAAGTAGGAAGTCAAGAAATACCAGGAGTAACAGGCAAATTTGCCCTTGAGTACAGAATGAAGCAGGGCAAAGGTAACAGAGTTTTGCTAAGAGAACGCACTGCTCATAGCAAACACCCTCTTCCAACAACACAAGAGAAGACTCTACACGTGGATATCACCAGATGGTCAATACCAAAATCAGACTGATTATATTCTTTGCAGCCAAAGATGAAGAAGCTCTATACAGTCAGCAAAAACAAGACCAGGAGCTGACTGTGGCTCAGATCACGAACTCCTTATTGCTAACTACAGACTTAAATTGAAGAAAGTAGGGAAAACCACTAGACCATTCATGTATGACCTAAATCAAATTCCTTACAATTATACAGTGGAAGTGAGAAATAGATTCAAGGGATTACATCTGATAAACAGAGTGCCTGAAGAACTATGGCTGTGGGTTTGCAACATTGTATAGGAGGCCCCTAGGGATCAAGACCATCCCCAAGAAAAAGAAGTGCAAAAAGGTAAAATGGTTGTTTGAGGAGGAGATGTGAAAACAAGAGAAGCAAAAGGCAAAGAAAAAAAAGAAAGATATACCCATTTGAATGCAGAGTTCCAAGGAATAGCAAGGAGAGATAAGAAAGCCTTCCTCAGATATCAATGCAAAGAAATAGAGGAAAACAATAGAAGAGGAAAGACTAGAGATCTTTTCAAGAAAATCAGAGATACCAAGGGAACATTTCAGGTAAAGATGGGTACAACAAAGGACAGAAATGGTATGGACCTAACAGAAGCAGAAGATATTAAGAGGTGGCAAGAATACACAGAAGAACTATACAAAAAAGAATTTCACGACCCAGATAATCATGATGGTGTGATCACTCAACTAGAGCCAGACATCCTGGAATGTGAAGTCAAATGGACCTTAGGAAGGATCACTACAAACAAAGCTAGTGGAGGTGATGGAATTCCTATTGAGCTATTTCAAATCCTGAAAGATGATGCTGTGAAAGTGCTGCACTCAATATGCCAGCAAATTTGGAAAACGCAGCAGTGGTCACAGGACTGGAAAAGGTCAGTTTTCATTCCAATCCCAAAGAAAGGCAATGCAAGAGAATGCTCAAACTACTGCACAATTGCACTCATCTCACATGCTAGCAAAGTAATGCTCAAAATTCTCCAAGCCAGGCTTCAGCAATACATGAACCGTGAAATTCCAGATGTTCAAGGTGGATTTAGAAAAGGCAGAGGAACCAGAGATCGAATTGCCAACATTCACTGGATCATCAAAAAGGCGAGAGAGTTCCAGAAAAACATCTACTTCTGCTTTATGAACTATGCCAAAGCCTTTGACTGTGTGGATCACAATAAACTGTGGAAAATTCTTCAAGAGATGAGAATAGCAGACCTGCCTCCTGAGAAACCTGTATGCAGGTCAGGAAGCAATAGTTAGAACTGGACACGGAACAACAGACTGGTTCCAAATAGGAAAAGGAGTATGTCAAGGCTGTATATTGTCACCCTGCTTATTTAACTTATATGCAGACTACATCATGAGAAATGCTGGGCTGGAAGAAGCACAAGCTAGAATCAAGATTTTCGAGAGAAATATCAATAACCTCAGGTATGCAGATGACACCACTGTTATGGCGGAAAGTGAAGGAGAACTATAGAGCCTCCTGATGAAAGTGAAAGGGGAGAGTGAAAAAGCTGTCTTGAAACTCAACATTCATGGGCATCTGGTCCCATCACTTCATGGCAAATAGATGGGGATACAGTGGAAACTGTGATAGACTATTTTTTGGGCTCCAAAATCACTGCAGATGGTGATTGCAGCCATGAAATTAAAAGATCCTTGCTCCTCGGAAGAAAATTATGACCAACCTAGACAGCATATTAAAAATCAGAGACATTACTTTACTGACAAAGGTCTGTCTAGTCAAAGCTATGGTTTTTCCAGTAGTCATGTACGGATGTGAGAATTGGACTATCAAGAAGCTGAGTGCCAAAGAATTGATGCTTTTGAACTGTGGTGTTGGAGAATACTCTTGAGAGTCCCTTGGACTGCAAGGAAATCCAACCAGTCCATCCTAAAGGAAATTAGTCCTAAATATTCATTGGAAGGACTGATGCTAAAGCTTAAACTCCAATACTTTGGTCATCTGATGTGAAGAACTGACTTATTGGAAAAGACCATGATGCTGGGAAGGTGGGATGAGAAG
>SJYQ01005536.1:727959-767241 GCA_006410935.1 Redunca redunca | reverse complement strand
CAGCATGCCAGGCCTCCCTGTCCATCACCAACTCCGGGAGTTCACTCAGACTCACGGCCATCGAGTCAGTGATGCCATCCAGCCATCTCATCCTGGGTCGTCCCCTTCTCCTCCTGCCTCCAATCCCTCCCAGCATCAGAGTCTTTTCCAATGAGTCAACTCTTCGCATGAGGTGGCCAAAGTACTGGAGCTTCAGCTTTAGCATCATTCCTTCCAAAGAAATCCCAGGATTGATCTCTTTCAGAATGGGCTGGTTGGATCTCCTTGTAGTCCAAGGGACTCTCAAGAGTCTTCTCCAACACCACAGTTCAAAAGCATCAATTCTTTGGTGCTCAGCCTTCTTCACAGTCCAACTCTCACATCCATACGTGACCACAGGAAAAGCCATAGCCTTGACTAGACGGACCTTAGTCGGCAAAGTAATGTCTCTGCGGTTGAATATGCTATCTAGGTTGGTCATAACTTTTCTTCCAAGGAGTAAGCGTCTTTTTGGAGCCCCCCAAAATAAAGTCTGACACTGTTTCCCCATCTATTTCCCATGAAGTGATGAGACCAGAGGCCATGATCTTCATTTTCTGAATGTTGAGCTTTAAGCCAACTTTTCCACTCTCCTCTTTCACTTTCATCAAGAGGCCTTTTCCTCTTTGGAACCAGTCTGTTGTTCCATGTCCAGTTCTAACTGTTGCTTCCTGACCTGCATACAGATTTCTCAAGAGGCAGGTCAGGTGGTCTGGTATTCCCATCTCTTTCAGAACTGTCCACAGTTTATTGTGATCCACACAGTCAAAGGCTTTGGCATAGTAAAGCAGAAATAGATGTTTTTCTGGATATTGTTTACAGACATTGGGTTGCTTCCGGTTATTCTATGAACATTTTAGTTCATGGTTTTTGGTGGATATATGTACACAGTTTCATTGCGTTTATACGTAGGGGTGGAACTGCTGATAACAGAATATTTATTTATATGATTGTCTTTAACAGATACTACCAAAGAGTTTCCAAAGTAGTTCTGTCAATCTGCACTCCTACCAGCACTGTGTGGGAATTCTACTTCCTCCATTCTTACTGCACTCGGTATGGCAATGTTTTTGGAGCCATTTTGCTAGTGGTGTGTGAATTTGATGTCGTTCAGTTGCTAAGTCACATCTAATTCTTTGTGACCCCACGGACTGCAGCACTCCATGCTCCTCTGTCCTCCACTATCTCCCAGAGTTTGCTCAGATTCATGTCCATTGAGTTGGTGATGCTATATAATGATCTCAGTATCTCAATATGGTATTCTATATTCCCCTTAAGACTAACGATGCTGAACATCTTTTCTTATGTGTACTGGAAGAGCTTATTCTCAGAACTTCCTATTCAAATCTTTTGCCCATTTTTAAACTGGGTTGTGTGTCTTTCATTACTGGTTTGTAGAAGTTCTAGATCTATTCTGGACACATATCTTTCGTTGGAAGTATGTAGTACAAATCTCACTCTAAGGTTTGCTTTTTTACTTCCTCTTATGGTGTCTTTTTGGAAAAGGAAATGGCAACTCAGTCCAGTGTTCTTGCCTGGAGAATCCCAGGGATGGGGAGCCTGGTGGGCTGTCGTCTATGGGGTCGCACAGAGTTGGACACGACTGAAGTGGCTTAGCAGCAGCAGCAGCAAGGTGTCTTTTAGTGAACAGATCTTAATGAAGCTCAAAATTTTCCATCTTTTTTTTCATTACTGTGCTTTTTATGTCTTGTTTGAAAGGTCTTTGCTAAGTCATGAAGAGGAGACTTAGGAGAATTCCTACAAAAACCTTATTTTGAAATTCCAGTTGGATATCTAGTTGATCCAGCAACCACCACTGAAAGGATCACCCTTCACTTACAGCCCTTTAAGGGCACTTTTGTCATAAGTCAGCTGTTGTCTGTTTTTGACCCTCTATTCTGCTTCACTGATTTATCTTTAATGCGAAAAACTATGCTAACCTCCTCCTGGTGGTATTTGTACTTTCAATATTCATTGATAAAGCAACTATGTAATGAACCAAAATACTACAAATTCAGTAATGTTTATAGATCATATTATAGTGTATTGTTATTATAACTTCTATCTGTATTGACGGAGTCCATTTATGTATGAGATATAATTATTCAGATTCATGAACCTTGCAAAAACTCAGACACTCTTAGCCTTGTAAATGTTGCTTTAGAAGTAATTTTTAAAAGCGTTTACTCACAAATCTTTGCCCTAATATAACTTCTCACCATTAACATAAATCTATCACCAGTACCAAATGTAAAAAGAAACATGTATGTGTGTATGTATGTATACATGTATCTGTATTTACTTTAAAAAACAACCTTGGCTTCTTGTAGAGATCTTTGAAAAACCTTAGGAGCAGCCATCAGTTTCACAGCTGAAAGCAATGATTTAGCTTACCTAAAGGTCATCTTTTGTGTCACAACTAGGATTTCAGTTAATCAATCAATAAATCAATTGAGAAACCCAAGAAATAAAATGGCTCAGTTAATGAAGTCTCCACGAATAAAGCTCTTTTTAATGAAGCAAGACAAAGAGGGGAAAAAAAAAAGGACAAAGAAAACTAAAGATATGAACCATGTGGGTCAGTTCTGGTGTGTGCCTTAGGCACGTAAACAGCTGATCAAGCACCCCGTTTCATGACTTTTATTTGCAGTCACCAAGGAAAATGGGTCTGATCTTAGAATTGTGAAAGCATCCTTTTGACATTTCCAACCTTGCCTCCTCCACCTTTCATTATCTTGACATGTGAACTACTTACTTCCAAACCAGTGTTTCTCAAAGCACGGCCCAGAAACAACTTCATGAGCGTCACCCTGGAGTGCCTGTTAAAACTGGCAATTCTCAAGCCCCAGCCCAGATCCAGAGAAGCAGAATCTGTGCGGAGGGACCTGGGAATTTCCATTTTAAAACAAAGGCTGCAGGCAATTTTACACACCCGGATTTGAGAACCACTGATTCTGGTCCTATTGTAAGTTTTCTCATTTCCTAAAAACCACTGGGGATCTCTTCTACAACTTGTGTCTACCCTGCCTGATCACGGGTCTGCTTTAAAGGAATCTTCCCTTCTCATGCTTCAATTTCATTTTTGACTTGAGAATAGATGAAGAGAATTACTTTATGCTGAAGAGAATTAGGAGTTGCTTTGTAAAGGAGATGGCAGTTAAGCTATTAAATAGTAATATCTGGACAGTTGGAAATGGATGGAAAGACATTCCCAGTAGAGAAAAGTGAAGGAATAAGCATGCCCTCATCATGTAAGGGTGACAAGAAGCCATTGAGCTGAATTATTTCTAGTTATATAGTATGCATGCATGAGGGCTAAGTTGCTTCAGTCACATTGACTCTTTGCAACCGCATGAGCGGTAGTCCACCAGGCTCCTCTGTCCATGGGGTTCTCCAGGCAAGAATACTGAAGTGCGTTGCCATACCCTTCTCCAGGGAATATTCTCGACCTAGTGATCGAACCCATGTCTCATGTCTCATGTCTCCCGCATTGGCAGGCAGCTTCTTTACCATTAGCAACACCGGGGAAGCTCAGTATAGAGAAACATAAAAATGCTGACGTGTACTATGCATATGATACATTTAGGTAGATCATGAGATGATACATATATATAGATTCTTTTAAGAGGTTATAGTGTTTTCTACAGGGTATCATTATTGCATGGATATAAAAAATTTAAACTCCAGGTCAACATGTATCCATTCTCCCCTTTGGCTCTTCACCTAAAATCATCACATTGTTAATCAGCTATACCCACCCCCCCAAAAAAGAGGAAGAAATCAATGGATATTAAAAACAAACAAACAAAATAAATAAATTCCAGGTCTGAAACCTGGAAACAAACAGAGTAAGAGCAGAAGTAACATCCATAAGTACTAAAGTATTTTGGTTCTATACTAAATTCTTAACTATTTGAGCTTCAATTCACCATTTCTCTGAAATATATTTTCCACCTTATGAAACCAAAACTAGTAGACATTAAGATATTTGCCCTAAGTCACACAGCAGCTATTAGGGCAGGAGTGAGGGAGGTATGGAGGAAAGGAGGAGACTTGCTTTTCATTTATTTTGTAAAAAGTTTTTCATTCTAAGTGGCAGGTTTTGGAATGAGGAACTGCTCTTTTCCTTTCTTCCTCGGAACTTGAAGTTGGATGATTTCTCATGCTTTGTTAGCTTGACTATGTCATATGCAGAAACGCTGAGGAAAATGAGGCTCAGACAGGGACAGCAAGCTGTCCAACATGAGCCTGTCTGTATAACCAGATGTTCCCCACGTAGAGCAGTTCTAAAGCATATTTCTGACTCCCACAGCCAACAGCTTAGAGTTGGGATCCTCTCAAGGACATATGGGCATTGGCCTACAGGCTTTGGATTTTTCTCAAAGGGAAGGATGCATCTATGATGTTGTTGGCCTTCAGAATTCTGTCTAAAGAGCCAGAATTCTGTATAGGACAAACCATATGAAATTGCCAATATTTGTGTTCTAAGGAATTTTCTCGTTGGCTTCTGGCTCTGCTTTCTAGACGATAATACAACTATTTGTTACAAAATTTCTTGCATTTTTAAAAAGCTTTAGCATACAAAAGAGTGACAACATTATTACATTTATAAGTGCTCAAAGCAATTTTTACCTAGCATCTTATTTTATTTTCAAACAATCCTGTACACCAAAGACACGTACAAAACCCCCATTCTTTTTCAACTCTTAAAACTCCATGATGAATTTCTTAGGTTAAGCCCTTTGTTCTACCTCTGGAAGGATTTTGTGGCTTCACGCTCAAAAAAAAAAAAAAAAAGCCAATCAAATCCTCCCAAGTGAGTGAAGATGGCAGGGAAGCAGCAGTATGACTTCCTTCTAGTGCTAACAACCGGAAGCCACTATCCTGTGAATAAGCCCATTTAGGTCTCCAACGCCAGCTGCAAGTAGGAAATTAAAGTAAATGGGAAGCCAGACTCTGCTGCAGTTCCAGTGTGGGTTCCGGATCCAAGAAACACTCATCCATTAACCAAACAACAGCACTTTCAAACCCAGCGGGAATCCATGGCTCCCTGCTGAGAAACAGAAATTAACTTTTCGAGCAGATAATTCATCTTCAGATGGTTGTCATATTCAGAAAAGCTTTTCCAGAGAGGTGGTGGGAGGAGTGGGAGGGAAGCTCCTGACAACAGAGCTACATCTAAAAAAGAAAGCATATCAGGGAGCCAGGTGGCACTGAAGATTGATGTAGGAAGTCTTGCCACCTTTGGGACGCGTGCTTGACACCTGGCAGTAGCTGGGGTGCCATTTCCCTTTAAGAGCAGCAGGGGCAGGGGAATGGACTACACAAACAACGGGTGTAGATTTAACTCAACTGAAAAGGATCAACGAGACAAGGGAAATGAGGTCTTTGAGAAACAAATTGGTGCCACTGGGTGGGGTCTGGCAAGGTTTTGTGGGGGAGAAGAGTCAAAGACCCAGAGGATGCTAAAGATGGCAGCAGAACAACCTGCTGGAGTGGATGGCTGTCACAAAACAAGCACCTGGGATTTAGAATGCATGCTGGGACTGGACAGCAAGCTGCAACAACGTGCCACTTGCTGTTCAGAGCAGACGAAGCATGAGCGATGCCTGAGATGGCGACACTATTTTGACTAACTGGAAAATAATTTAATATTACAGGGCTTGAAAAGTGCCATGGGGTCAAAGCATAGGAAAACTCCCTGTTTGTGAACTGAGAAGAACACCATCCCATTTCAGAAGCCACACTTCTTGAGCACCTGCACAACATCAAGTCCATACCCTCGGGGAGTTTCCCAAATGTGAGATTCCAAAAGGCACTCAGAACGTCTTTACCGGACCCAGCTGTCAAATAAATGATGCCTCTTTAGCCTCAAGGTATTATAGGACAACTGTCCAGGTAGATCAAGTGGAGGTGTTATTTTTAAAATGTTCTATTTCCCTACTGCATTTCTGCCTTTTGATAAGAACTGATCAAGCAAGGAACGTGAATCAAGAGGTGTTAAGAAGCCTGGAGATGCAGAATAGAAGCAGCATTGTGTATCTCACCAAAAGTCACATTAATTGGTCACTGCCCTACCATTCAAATGTTTGACTAATTTTATAAACATGAGCCGTACTTATGAGGTACAACAGCATACAGTGTCTGACTCTTGAGACCCCATGGACTGTAGCCCACCAGGCTCCTCTGTCTATGGAACTTTCCAGGTAAGAATACTGAAGTGGGTTGCCATCCCCTACTCCTGGGGATCTGGATCTAGGGATCAAATCAGCATCTCAAGTGTCTCCTGCATTGGCACATGGATTCTTTACCACTGAGCCACCTGGGAAACCCTTATAGAAGGTATAACAGACGATAAAAATCATGCATTTATTCATTCAGCAGACTTGTTCCAAGCTGCTACATGTTAGATACTCCACTAGGAGATGCATATGCAGTAAGAAGACAACTCTATATCCAAGGAATTCACAGACTTGTGGGTGACAGAGAAGTAAACAAGCCATTACAAAAAGGTGGTGTCACACTGCTGGTAAATGGCAGTGTCAAGAATACGCCTGAGTAGCCTGCCTTGGGTACTCAACTGACATGATGCTCTCAAAACTCCAAGTCACTACATCATCTCATTTACAATTGTACCAGTAACTTGAATCTGTACAGAACTAACAGGCATTATGTACTTTTATATGGTTTACTCATTTAATCCACATACTAATGCTATAAGGGGCGTCCCTGGACACTCAGCTGGGAAAGAATCTGCCTGCAATGTGGGAGACCTAGGTTCAGTCCCTGGGTTGGAAAGATCCCTTGGAGAAGGGAACAGCTACCTACTCTAGTATTCTGGTTTGGAGAATTTCATGGACCGTATAGTCCACGGGGTCACAGAGAGATGGACAGGACTGAGAGGCTAGGAAAGGAGGAAAACGCTACATGAGTCAAGACAGTATTATTTCCAATTGATAGGTCAGGAAACAAAAGCTTAAGGTAACTTCCTGTGAAAGGCCACGTAGCTAGTGAGCAGCAGGTCTGGGATCCAACTCCATGTCTAATTCCAAAGGCCACGTTTTTTTAACTATACGGGCCAGGTTTCTCAGAAATCAAAATTCATGTAGGGTTTCAATTTACCAAGTGCTTTTGCATGTTCCAGATCATTCCATCTTCCAGACAACACTGTAAGGTAAACATCTCAGATGACAGATAAGGAAACTGAAGCTCATAGATGTTAAGGGAAAGTACCCATTTACACAGCCAATGAGTGATAAAACTAAAGGCTTACTAGAAGGTGCTAGATTCTAAATTGATGTTTTCCAGTAGAGCCTACACATGTGATAACTGTTCATCAGCGCTGTTGAACGTGAAGAGAAATGCCCGGACTGGCACACAAAACTCGGGAAGCTGACTCAATGCCTAATGTCCTGTCCCTAACTGCTTCCAGCCTCTCCTCAAAGAAAAAGGTAGATACACTTCTCAGAATCCTTCATCATTCTACATCATGTTGAGTACTATTACATCACCACTTGGGCACTTGGCGCAGAGAAAATGAATTTGGAGATCTGAAGAATAAAATGTGAATCCCAGGGTCCAGACACAAAGGCCCTATCTCCTTGTGCTGGTATCTTGAATGAATTTGGAGATCTGAAGAATAAAATGTGAATTCCGGGGTCCAGACACAAAGGCCCTATCTCCTTGCGCTGGTATCTTGAGAACTGAGATGACAGTGCTGCTTGCCTGGTAAGTCAAAGACAGGGCCGTGGGTGTTCTTAAGTTTTCTCTTTGTATCTTACTAGACAGAAGAAATCTTCCAGGGTAGCTGCTGTACTACAGAGGAGGAGTTAAAATTCACAGGTGAAACTAAGTTGATTTTCTGCTTTAGGTTATTAGATTATTCCAGACAGGCTTGAGAGGGGTTGAGAGAGCAACATAAAGTAGTAGAATGACTTTACTAAGTGTCTGAGAAAAGTTGAGCATGAGAAGCAACTGTCCACTTCTCTTGGCTGGTAAAAGAAGCTGGGTCAGTACTACCTTGGGAACAGGTAGGGTGGGGAGGAGGGGAATGCACTTACAAGTCCGTCATCAGCTACAGGGCAACCCTGTGTTATTTCCTTCCTTCAAATGAGCGGAAGCTCCAATACTTTGGCCGCCGGATGCAAAGAGCCGACTCATCAGAAAAGACCCTGATGCTGGGAAAGACTGAAGGCAGGAGGAGAGGGGGATGACAGACGATGAGATGCTTGGATGGCATCACTGACTCAATGGACTTGAGTTTGAGCAAGCTCCTGGAGATGGCGAAGGACAGCGAAGCCTGGCGTGCTGCAGTCCATGGGGTCGCAAAGAGTCGGACATGACTGAGCGACTGAACAATTAAGAGTCACAAGTGGATATGATGTACAGCACAAGTCTAGCTGACAGTAGATCAAAAGGCTTCTTCCTTTTTAATTAATGCCAACAGGTAAGGTAAGGTGTTTGTTTGTTTTTTTTTTTTTTGGTTTCCAAGGAATAAAGGAAAAGGGTAGTCAGGAAGATATATCCAAAAAGAAGAAATGGCTGAGGGACTATTGGAAGGTGGGGTGGGGTGGGAGTGAAGAGGGCTCAAAAATTTAATACGCCTCAGGGTCCCACACAGTCTCTCAATTTTGCTGATGGCTGTGCTTGTGTTTTAAAAATAAAATATCTGCTGAGTGGATTAAAGGAGTGAATTGAATTCCCGAGGCTCTGATTACCTTTCCCTTTGCCAGTTTTTATCAGCAACGATCAGTAAGACTGTCAGATCTGATGTAAACTTTTTGCCTCTTGCACTCAAAGTACAAGATTAATTCTTTTCTTCTTCTTCTAAACAGTTGAGCCCAAGAGGAGGAGGTGCTAGAAAAACACCTCATAACCAGAAAACCAGTCTAGAAGGGGCATTTCTATGTTGGGGGAGGCACTGTCCCTAGAGCCTTCGAAGGCACTTTACTCCATGAATCCCAAGGTCCCCAAATGCCCTGCTGTCCATCACTCAGCTCCACCCCGACTCACCCTGAGAAGCAGGAAGCAGGATGGCGAGTACCTGCAGAGCTAGGTGTGAATTGACATGGCTGATGTGCCCTTAGGAGTCCTCGCCCCACAGTCAAATGGGATGGACCACTTCACACATACCCTGTCCTTGGAACACTGCCCCTCTGATGAGGCAGCTGCCTACCAGCTCCTGGTTAGGGCTGTTTTCTTCTGTGTGCACCACATCTTCTCAGGGGTTCAACACTCTGCCTCCATGCAGCAAATGTAAACGGGGCACGCGCCAGGGACTGGGCACTGCCAGAACCTGCATGTGAGGACCTTTGTACTCACAGACAAGTCAGAAAAAGGAGGCAGCTGGAGACTGAGTTCTCTCTGAGAGGAGGGACAAAGCCTGGGGCTGGGAAGAGGGTATCATTCATGCTCGCTGCTCAGCTAACATGACCTGACAGGTTCTTCCGAGGTTAAACCCTGTGAGAAGAGGTGGCAAATGTTAAGAGCAGGATCTCTGTGCCCTTCCAAGATGAACACAAAGATAAGCACATGGTAAGGATTCAATACGTGCATGCTGAACTGGACCAAATGGAATTGGGATGTCCGGGGAGTAGGAGCAGATGTGAACGCTTTGCTGGGCCTCAGGTATGCCTAAGCCTACTGCTAAGCATCTTAGAGGTTTGGCAAAGAAATATTTTCTTTCTCCATAAAAGAGAAGTGATGACTATCAAAACAATCAAATCTTGACGAAAACAATAGTGAGAAGAAAGAAGTAGACGGCAACAGAACCCAGCTAGCTACATGGAGCAGGTGTTCTGGCTGGTGACGAAGCACGCACTTATCTTTGGTGTCACACTAAAGGATGGCATTGTTCCCAACACCTTGATTGCCTAACTCACGGCCAAATTGCACTTTAACAGGCACTTGTGTACCTTAGGCTAGAATCATTTACTGGATTCTGAACATCAGGAGAAAAAGACAGGTAATTGATTAAAACGAGTTTCTGGTTAACTTAACCCCCTCTCAGACCTCCCAGGCCTTTAAGGAGGACTTAACAGCAGAGACACCAGATTGTCTTTTAATTTATTTGTTTGTTACATTTTGTGTTTTTAACAAATCATTGGTCCCTAGGTCAATATGAGAGTGCTCAAAACATATAAACTTATTTTGTATGAAATTTACTTTGGGCAGGGGCTTTAAGCCACAACAGATGTTGCTATTCCCTTCTCTTAGAAAGAATGCTTTTGTCAAAGAAGACTCCATTAAGAGTTTTGCTTGCTCCCTAATCTCCATTTCAAAAACCAGAGTCAGAAAATGGTAGGGATTTTTGTTTTGTTTTTAATGAGAGAGAATGTATTTCAGAAAGAATTGATTAAATTTCAATCTTTTGAGTTATGAACATGTAGAAAAGGAAATGTCATCTAAGAGTTATCCTGCATTCACTAAAGTATTGTATACATTTTCTTTTCTTATAGGATTGGTAGACTCAGTGATCTATGTTTTCAATTATCTGAAGGGCTATCCTTATGGTAAAAATTTGGGGTGGAAGCGAGTTCGTGGAGTCAATTATGAGGAGGCAGTTGAAAAGCTATACTGAGAAAGGACTGCTTAGTGGATTATTTTCAACCTAAAAGGCTAACAGACTGTGGTCCTTGGCAACAACCTGTGCAATAATTTTACTGATAAATTTGAGTAAAGGCATATAAGATTTATTTATTAAATTTAAGAAAAACAGAAACCTGAGACTGCTGTTACTACCACTGATGACAAAGTCAGAATCCAACATTTTCCTGATAAGCAGGAAATCAAATCCATGCAATTTAAGAGCAACAGATATTTTTCACTTGATTCTAAATTATTGGCTTTATCATTAGCATAAGAAAAAACAAAGACCTAAGGATTTTAATTTATCAAAAACCAAAGGGAATTAGAAATTTGATCAGATTTGTAGAAAAAATAACAGCAACAACCAAAAATTGTGGGCTGCATTAGAAGCAGGAGAATGTCCAATCAAATGCAGATCACTGTGCTATCAATGTACCATCAATGGAGATAAAATTAACTGGAATTACCCTTTACAAGTTCCTGTTACTCTCCCATTCTCTTCCTAAACTCCCCAACACGGTCTTCCTTCCCACTGACAATATGATGTTCCCTCCTTGGGGTTCCTCTACATCATTCGAGAACAGCTGAAACATCACTTCTCTAGGGTCCTTCCCGCACCACTGACCAAAAACAAGTCACCTCCTTCCCAAATACTTCCTATTATAATAGACATTCCTATCTGATTGACTGTATATCATTTTTGGCTACCAATCATCTTCCCTCATTTACTTGCTGGTTTTTTTCACTGCCAGTCCTGTCTTATCACCTGCTATATTCCCAGTGTCTGAAAATGCCCGAAATAGAAGAGTGACTCCAGAAGCATTTGTTGACTAAAAAGTTAAAACACGGGCTTGGCAGGCCACAGCAGACTGTATTTAATTTCTAGGTATCTTACTTGGAGAGAGACATTGGATGTTATCCAGAGGAGAACGATCAAGATGGTGAGAATTCTAGAAAATTCCTCATAGGAGGAGGAGTTGAATACATTAGAACTGTTCAATTTAAAGAAGAGGAGGCTAAACAGGAGATATGACAGTTATCTTATAGGAAGGAAGGGAGCGTGTTTTGTCAATATTTCAGATGCTAAAACTAGAAGTAATGGACAATTCATGGCAGATTTCTGGTTCAACTGTAAGTAGGGACTTTTTTTTTTAAACAAAAAAAGGAAAGGAGGCTAGATGTGGAATGGTGAGTTTCCTGCTAAGGTTGGCATTCCAGTGAAGCTGAATGGCTACCTGGCAGGGGTGAGGCAAAATGGATTCTGACATGGAGGAGGGAGTCAGGAGAGGTAGCTGAGATAACTTTTAAGGGGTCTCAATTCTCAACACTATATGATGCTATAAGTCTGTTCATTTGTGAGTGTGATATTTTTCCCAAAGAGTGCTCCTGGGAACATCAGGTCCTTGTGATAAAATTCTTATGAAAAAAATTCCCTGGGAAGTAGTATATACTGTATCCCACTCTGTAACGTGCTACTGTAAAAATACAATTTAATGTTAAACTAATTTTTCCCCAAGCCCATCTTACACCTTGGAACCAGTTCTCACACAATGCCTATTAACATTTTGCAGAACTGGATCCCACAGAATACATTTTGAGAAATGTTAGCCTACACTATGTTGTTTTTGTTTAGTCACTAAGACATTTCTGACTCTCTGCAACCCCAGGGACTGTAGCCCGCCAGGCTCTTCTGTCCATGAGGTTCTCCAGGCAAGAATACTGGAGTGGGATTTGCCATTTCCTTCTCCCGCGGATCTTCCCAACCTAGGGATGGAACCTATGATTCCTGCATTGCAGGCAGGTTCTTTACCACTGAGCCATCAGGGAAACCAGGTCTACACTATAGGAGGGTATTATTTTCACCTTAGAATACCTTAAAGTGCACAGATACTAGAATTTCTATGTTTGGTCAATGCCAAAACTTTAGTCTGAAAATATGTAAGTTACACAGCATACAGAGAAAATATAATTCTCTTCAATTTTGTAAACAGAAGTAATGTACATATCACAAGAACTGGTAGTGTTCTGTTGGTTTAGAAGAATACAGATCAAAGAAATTGACATTCTACTGAAATATAGTTCCTGGACACATTTATATATTGAGTTATTTCTTTGAACACTATGACCATGAATAACTCACATATCCTTAGTTGCAAGATATTGAAAATATTAATATTTCATAAGCTAAAGTACCTAGAGATGAACATTCATAGAACTATTATATATTGTCAAAGCTGGTCAAAACCAAGAAAATAAAATGTGGTTTTTAGAAAAAGAAACCCTATATTTTGTTTCAAGGGGTATTAATTTGGTGAGAATGCAAACAACTGGAATAATTCATTTAATCAACAAGTACCTGAGTACCTACTATGTGACAGGCATTAGTGATGTCATGGTCAGTAAATCAAGCTTTCAGGAAGCTCATTCTTTAGGGAAGAAGAAAGACAAATAAACCATTATAATACATTGTGCTAAGAATAGTGATGGGCTGGAGCTGGCTCCTATTTGTTCATAAGAGTGAATTGTTTTCACCACTTTGGCAAATGAGTTTTTAAACCCAGACATTATTAAAGACATAACTATTACTATTATCCATGTTCTTGAGGTCATTTATGTCCACTGATTCTTTATAGTGAAAATTCCATATAATCATGTTCATTTCTTTTCAGCACTGCATTCAGAGCCAAGATATTAGTAGATTAAAATTGGTCAGGGTTAACTCCTGAGAATATATCCAGATAAAACTATAATTTGAAAAGATACATGCATCCCAATCTTCATTACAGCACTATTTACAATAGCCAAGGTATGGAAGCAACCAAAATAACCACTGATGAATGAATAAAGAAGATGTAGCACACACACACAGTGGAATACTATTCAGCCCTAAAGAAGGATGAATCCACACCATGTGCAGCAACATGGATAGCCCCAGAGTCAGTGAAGTAAGTCACAGAGAGAAAGACAAATATCACATGATATCACTTATATGTGGGAAAAAAACAGGTACAAATGAACTTATCTAGGAAACAGATACAGACTCACAGACATAGAGACGAGACTTGTTGCAACCGGGAGCAAGTGTTTGAGAGGGATGAACTGGGAGTCTGGGGTTAGTAGATGTAAACCATTATGTACAGAATGGCTAAACAACAAGGGCCTACTATATAGTACAGGGAACTAATTTCAATATCCTGTGATAAACCATAAGGGAAAAGAATATGAAAAAGAATGTATAACTGAATCACTTTGCTATACAGCAGAAATTAACATAAGACTGTAAATCAACTATACTTCAGCTTTTAAAAAAAATGGCCAGGGTAGGGATTCTTAGCTTCTGAAAGGCTCTCCCACACCAAAATAATTTACCTTTCCCTAAACATATGTTCACTCAACAAACATGTGTTACACGTCACATGCAAGACATTAGGGAGTCAAATGCCAGGTATACTTTTGAGGACTGGCACCAGAATTAGAAACTTCATGTTACAAAGAATATACCATTCTATCTAAGATACAATTATCTTCCACTATAAACCCTTAGAGACATATTTACAAGCTAGATTTATTAGTGTAAAAAAATATACAGAAACTAGGAAAGTTTCAAAATGATGTTCCTTGAGTATAGCAAATCCTTCTTGGCAAGTTAAAAATTTCACATGAGATCTGGAGAAAACTCTATAATTAGAATAGAAACATGCACCTCAATGGTCACAGCAGCACTACTTAAAACAGCTAAGACATGGAAACAAGATAAATGTCCAGTGACAGATGAATGCAAAAAGAAGATGGAGTTTATACACGCAATGGAATACTATTCAGCCATAGAAGAAATAACGCTAAAGATCATGGCATCCGGTCCCATCACTTCATGGGAAATAGATGGGGAAACGGTAGAAACTGTGTCAGACTTTATTTTTTTGGGCTCCAAAATCACTGCAGATGGTGACTACAGCCATGAAATTAAAAGACGCTTACTCCTTGGAAGAAAAGTTATGACCAACCTAGATAGCATATTCAAAAGCAGAGACATTACTTTGCCAACTAAGGTCCGTCTAGTCAAGGCTATGGTTTTTCCTGTGGTCGTGTATGGATGTGAGAGTTGGAAGGCTCTCGCCGAAGAATTGATGCGTTTGAACTGTGGTGTTGGAGAAGACTCTTGAGAGTCCCTTGGACTGCAAGGAGATCCGACCAGCCCATTCTGAAGGAGATCAATCCTGGGATTTCTTTGGAAGGAATGATGCTGAAGCTGAAACTCCAGTACTTTGGCCACCTCATGCGAAGAGCGGATTCATTGGAAAAGACTCTGACGCTGGGAGGGATTGGGGGCAGGAGGAGAAGGGGATGACCCAGGATGAGATGGCTGGATGGCATCACGGACACGATGGACTGAGTCTGAGTGAACTCCGGGAGATGGTGATGGACAGGGAGGCCTGGCGTGCTGCGATTCATGGGGTCACAAAGTCGGACACGACTGAGCGACTGAACTGAACTGAACTGTAGCAACATGAATGGAGCTAGAGATTATCACACTAAGTGAAATAAGTCAGAGAAAGAAATATCATATGATATCACTTATATGTAGAATCTAAAAAAAAATGATACAAATGAACTTATTTACAAAACAGAAACAGACGGACAGACACAGAAAACAATTACAATTACCAAAGAGGAAATGGGCATGGAAGGATAAACTAGGAATTTGGGATTAGCTGATACGAACTATTCTATATAAAATATATAAACAACAAACACATCCTGTGTAGCACAGGGAATTATATTCAATATCTTGTAGTAATCTATGACGGAAAAGAATCTGAAAATACATACATCTGAATCCCTTTGCTGTACACCAGAAATGAACATAACAATGAAAATCAACTACGCTTCAGTAAAAAATTACTTTTTACATGAGAACACTTAGATGAGAGGGAGACCATCCATAATACTGATCGTCCCACTGATGCCAGGGCTGATGTAAAAGCTATAAGGGACCATGTTGGCATCCTCTCCCTTCTCCTGTATGATCTTCCTGAAGCTGTGTACTCAGACAAAAAGGGCCATCTCTGATTTTGCCTACTTTTATGTTGCTGGGGTTTTAAAATAGGACCACAGGCACATGAACATCTCTGGGTACAGTCTACATCCCAGAGTGAGGTTCTCTGATGGCTTAGTGGGGTTTTGCTCCCAAACCCATAAATTCCAAAAGACTGATACAATTGAGAGAGATTGTAAGTGAACTCTAATCCGCTGCTCCTCTAGGAAAACTGTCCTTGCTGCCACTAATAAAACTCAGGCAGAAAAAGGCTACATTTTACACAGTACTTCACAGTGAATAAATCTCATTCATTCATACTACCCCATTTAACTTTCTAAGGGAGGCATGGAGAGTGTTCTACAAATTTTACCAAATGAATACACAGGTGATGAGACCCATTTATGACCATATTGTGATATACAGCTTTTAGATCTCATGTGAAAACCTACCTCAAAATCCAGTAATCTTGCCACTTTATTAGGAATCAGTGGTCTAAACTATGGTCTGTGGGCCTCATCAAGCCTGCTACCTATTTCTGTAAATAAAATTTTAGGGAACATAGCCACATGTGTTTATTCCTGTACTGCCCACGGCGATCTTCCTACTACAAAGGCTGAGTTGAAGAGCTGGAAAAGAGACCATATGGCCTGCAAAGCCTACAATACTTACCATCTGGCCCTTTACTGAAAGTTTGCTGACCCTGCACTATGCCCCCCTTGCCCCAGTAGAGTGGTCCAAGATTTCCAGAAGAGATGGACGCTTCCAGTCCCATCTGCAGTGGAGTGATCCAGAGGTACTGAGTACCCGACAGGGTCCTCCAGGCCCAGGGTACCAGCACGGGTTGCATGTTACTGACACATCAATCACAACTCAGCTAAGGGCGACAGAAAGACTGAGCTTACAAAGGACTTGACTAATTTCAGGAGGGCCTATGATTTCTGTTATCAAGCATTTTGAGGCTTAAATGAAACTAAAGAACTGAATAAAAACGATAGAACTGAAGGTTTCAAAGATTCAATGAAGCAAAAGGTGATGGAGATAGAAGTGGATTTTATGAAAATTCCAGTCTCAGCTTGCTTTTTGCATCTTTTCTCAAATTTTCTTTCACTTTATCCCCTATTTTTTTGCTTCACTGAAGACCAACCGTGAAGACATTAAATAAGTGTGTTGTTTTACTATTTTTTGCCATAAATTAATTTTTTCCCCAGTGTGTATGTGTATTCTAAGTGGGGAGTAAGGGGTGATGATCATTGCATTTATTGCAAAGCCTGTTGGTTTCCTATAGTGAACAAAATGCCTGCCTTTTATGTTCTCTTACATCCTAGAAGGCTGACAAGTTCAACCAGTCAACCAGAGACACTTCATTTCCTCCTAGCTCCAAAAAAAGACTGCAGCATCAGCATTCTGACACCACTACAGCAAAGACCAGATTACTAAGACCTGTGTTCATGACATGATTGCAAAAATGGACCTCTAGTTTATTAAAGGAAGCAAAGCTTCCTCTACCTCACTGCATGGTAACATAAACTGCAGTTTGATTTCATCTGAGCTCCAAAGTGGCATTTAAAAAGATGTGCTTTGTTGGGTGAGAGGAGGCAACATGACTGGGATGTATGTTAAGTGTCTGTGTCAGGGAGAAAGTGGACCGAGCCTGACCAAGGACTTTTGACTTTCCAAGAGAATCAGACACCAGACAGTGCAGGATGGGTCTGAGCCATGGATCTCTTGAGTCAGCAGTTGCCAATACCGGGCCCTCCACACATTTAGACTGAATGGGACATTCCCAGTGGGCCATCTGTGACACGACGACCCAGGCAACGGGATAAGTATGGATGATGCAAATGAAGCTCTTGCATTAGAAAAGCGGCATAAAGCAGGTGCCTACCTAGTCACAGGCCTCTACAGCATCTTTCTAAATAAGTAACAGCTTGTTCAGTCCATTTCATATAAGGAGAAAATACACAAGCAATAAAAACCAAAGCTCCCATGACACAGAGGCTACTTACACATACACAAATTTCAATTTCAAGATACAGGTTTGGATTTGCAGTCTTGAGTTAACGCAAGGCTCCTTTAAATTAGAAAGGAAAGAAAGCAAGCCATATGAGAAAGAACAAAATCTATTACAATCAAAGTAGAACATCTAGGGTGGTTTTACCATCAACACGGATATTTTCAGGGATTAGTTTAGAGAAGGCCAACAATGACCTTTTTTATTCAGAGATGGGTTTCTGAAGGGGATTTTAAATTTGGTTGTAAAAACTGAGTGGTGGAATCTGGGGAGAAGGACAAAGCAATGTGTTAAGGACTAGAAGGACTATTAAGGACTGCAGGTTTCAAGCAGGGAAGAAAGGAGTGTGTGATATATTGAAGAATCAGCCAAAGTAAACCAGTTGGCTAAAAATGTAAAAGACAGTGTGTGTGTGAGTGTGTGTGTGTGTGTGTGTGTGTGTGTTTGTATGCAGAGAGAAAGAATTTGAGGTGATTGTTGGAATGACTGGAGATGTGAAGATAGGCAACTAAGCAGTTTCTTGGTAGGGCTGTTGGGGAGGTGGTAGTGATTTATACTGGGCTGATCAAAAAGCTCATTTGGGTTTTTCCATAAGATGTGTGCTGTAGCCCTTGGAGTCGCAGTGAGTCTGAACAATAAGATACAACAACAACCAAAATACTCGCATGAACTTTTTGGCCAACCCAACATTTACCTGAAGAAGTGATACGCATAGCAACCTTTGTGAAGAATGCGAAGGGGCCTAAAAGAAGAGAAAGCTGAAGCAGGAAAGGCCTTGCCAGTTGTGGCTGGTACTGAATATATTCCCCATTTAAGCAAAGGCCATCTTTCTGGTCAACAAATTAAAAACCTGGGATCAAGGGATCACTTTGACGCTCCATCCTCAACTGAATCAGTCATCCGTGATTCCCCTGTGTAATTGCCAAATCTCCTTCCTACTCTTCCACTTCCTACTGCTTCATTTCAGGGATTGATCATCTCTTCAAGAAATCTCTTTTATTGTAAAATAGAACATATATATTTCACAATAACATATATACATATAAGAATTTTAATAGTATGTATGTACATCTTAACCAATAATCATAATGTAGACACCCAATGGAATCATCATGATCCTGGTAAAGAAACAAAACTTTCTAGGTCCCCAAGCACTCCCAATACCAACCAAAACCTTCTCCCTTCCCATGTGAGTTATCTTCTTTTTTGTCTATTCTTTATGACTGTACTACTTTTATATATATATAAATATATATATATATTCCTAAACTATATAATACAATTTTGCCTGTTATGAATACAATCACAATTTATACAACTTTGGGTCTTACTTTTTCTGAACGTTATTTTGTTAGATTCATCCAGGCCATATATACCATGTAGTCCATTCATACAGAATTCTATCATAGGCACACATCACAGGTATCTATTAATATTTCCCTTAATGTGCGATTCTTTTGCATGCCTCCGTATCTTTGCTAACGCTTTTCCCTCTATTTCAAAAGTTCTCCCACTTTCTATCAATATATTCAGCTTCAATATCATATCCTTTATAAAATCTTTCTTGAATGACCCCTCTTCCTCCTGAGCTCCCAATCTGCCATGTACACATGTAGGTCATGGCAGATGTAACAAAGACTTGTTAATACGTCTGCCTCTCTATTAATATGTCTGCCTCTCTATTAAACAGTAAACATGAGGATGGCTCTGTGTTTTACACCATGAAACATGTTGGCTAAACACGTGAAAGAATAGTTAGATAACTTTCAAGTATAACATTTCAAATGTCAAAGAAAAGTACATGTGATTTACATCAACAAATACTAAAAAAGTGAATTTAATACAGTGACCTAAGTTTCTTAAGCTTGTATTTTTTTTTAAGTTTTTCATCTACAGTTGCTTTTATTTATTTTTTTAATTAAAACCTTTTTTTTGGCCACACTATACAGCATGTGGGATCTGTTTCCCAACCATAGATCAAACCTGTGTCCACTGCAGTGGAGGCACAGAGTCTTAACCACTGGACTGGCAGGAAAGTCACTCATTAGTTTGGACTCTAATCTTCCCATATAGCATCTGTCATTACAAAATTGCAATACTGGCACAAGGTCTCCCATGGCTGATACCTTAAAACTCAAGAATACTGTTAAATGACTACCAGCCTTGCTCTTCATCCTTTGTTGACTTCCAACTCTTGGGTCCATTTCTCGGTTACTGGCAGAAAAACAGGCAAATGCTAACTGACCTCATCAAGGAAAACCCAGTGAAAGTGAATTTATTAAGAGCATACATTTTTCACCAGAGCACAATCTTCAAAGCAATATGCTGCACTGTCATTATCTCATTACAGTAATTTCAACACTTGCTCCTGTTAACTTATTAAAAAACATTTTAAATCATTTCCTTCATTGCAGGCACAACAAACGATCTCATTACCCAAATATGGATCAGTGCCAAACGATATGGCAAGGGATGTCATAAAAGAAACGCACATACGCAGGAAAGAGGTAGTTCAGAAAGAGACACACATCTAACAATGTATAACTGTAAACCACTGCTTGCCAAGCTCGAAGTGGTTTTTCAAAATGTTGTCATCGTTATGCCACAACAGCACTAAAACATTATGCCTCTTACCTTATTCTAAGTCCTCTTCAGGGAAAAGATATCATTATTTGGCTTACTTTTTTTTTTTTTGCGTAATAACTCATTAGAGCACAAATTAAATTCTAACCATTTTATACATGTTCCCAGCACTGTAAAACAATCCTATTTAAACATGTGGACGAAAGCCTTCAAGTTTTAAAAATATATATACCTCATTTCAAATACAATGTCTAAGGAAGGGGTTGGCAAAATGTATCTCACAAGCCAAATCGGGTTGTTGCATATTTGGGTAAGTAAAGTTTTACTGGAACACAGCCATACTCATTCATTTACACATATCTAGGGTTGCTTTTATACTACAATAGTACAATTGTTCAAACAGAGACCATATGGTTCACATACCTGCACAGAAATATTTACTATCTGGCCCTTTACAGAAAAAGCCTGTTGATCCCTGGTCTACAGACTTGCCACTCAAGGCATGGTTCATGAGTTAGAAGCATCAGCATCACCCAAGTTCTTGTTCAAAATTTTGCAAAGATTTCTGCTGATTAACATGAATATTAAAATTTTAGAGGCACTGGTCTAAAGAACACAGTCCTAAAAAAAATAAAATTACAAAAAAAGAGGCAGGCTTACTACTAGTCACAATGTTTTTTATTACTAGACAATAGAGGGTTTTTATAAAGATGAAGGGGAGGAAAAAGGTAGATTGCAAATTATGGAAAGCATTAATACTGCATATGAAGGGAAGATTTTTAGCCTCAGTTTCTACCCTTAGAGAAGATGGGACATAAGCAACTTACTTTACCCCAGATGGTTAGGTCTTTTTCAAAAAAGAAGCATTACTGCTGAAAGCAGATTCAGGTACCATATTACTCTCCCTAGTGCAAAAACAAGTAAATAAGAAACAAATTTGCCAATTTTGACCAAGTCCATTTGGCTGTCATATTCATTTCCTTTTTAAACACTCTATTTTCCCTGTGTAACAGGAAAATTGTTTTTCCAATAAGGCAAATGGATTATGATTTGTTCCCTGAAAATAAACATGTTATGAAATCCCACTCTAAATCTCTATTTTACCATGTGTTATTTATGTTCCATTTGAAACAGGCTATACACTGTCATTTTGAGTTTACTTTATCCAACACTCTAAGGCTCTGACAAGAGATGAACACCATTTCCTCTTAAAAATTGCAAAGCCTGAATTATCCTTGTGTTTATACTTAACACCAAGTTTCCTAATTTCTTGAATTGGCAAGTTTCATTGTATCCAAACTACATACTTTCAAAGAGAAAAGAACAATATATAAAGAAGCCCAAGAACCAGTTTGTGACCTTTCCTTCCAGTCAATGGACGGCAAAGTTCAGCCTTGTAAAAAAAAACATGTTAGACTCAGAATCCTCACTGGAAAAACAGCTCCATGAACTAGTAAAAAGATGTCAGGCAATAATTTGAGAGGAAAAGTTACTGCTCCTTTGGTAACACCTTTCAGTTGCTTACAGACTGTTACTTTCTGTCCCCAAACACACCCTGTTTTGGGCATTCTGGACATAGCAGGTAGAAAATATATTAAAAAAAAAAAAAAAGGAAGGAATCCTTTAAGAGCATTCAGGCTGGACCATCTTTGATTTCAGAGGTGATGAACTGACTTCAGTCACAGAAAATGTATGCTTTTTTACTATCTCTCATTCTTCCAATTAAATCTTACAAAGAAGGAATGTGGCAGCCACCTTATGGCCCTTTTTCTTCAGAGCATCATGGGACTTTACAGCTAGAAGGACATTCTGAAGAGATACAATATCCTTCATTTAGATGAAAATTGGGGCCCAGAGAGGTCCCTCCCAAAGTCATAAGTTGGGTGGCAGATTACCATGATATCCACTCCTAACAGCAGTTTTCATTTAAGTCTTTGTATTTCTTAATGCTTAGTACAGTGCCAGGTATATGGTAGGCATTCAAAAATTGTTTGTTCAGCTGAATAAAGATCCCAGCATGCCAGTCCAAAGTTTTTTCCCTTGTACCATGGTTGTTCATGTTTAACAATGGATTAATCTCTCTTTTATCTTCCAAAAGAATCAGAAGTCACATTTCAAATTATGCTTTTACACAGGTATAATTAAATCTTTAAAAGGTGGGATGGCAAAGAAATTAGAGGCTAGAGCATAACAGACATTTTACAACCTGCAGATGCCAACAGCAGGCGGCCTACCCTACCCCACCCCCCTTCCCCCACAGTACAATGGTAATTATATTCTGGGGTGAATAATATAATTATCTAAATGAAATAGTAAAAAAAAAAAAAAAAAACACAACCAAAAAACCAAGCATACAACATAAAAAGATTAGCTGCTCAAGGACCTGGAGCTGACAGAGGCGGGGGATGGATTCAGGCTGACAATTTCATAAAGTAGCCATCAATTATTTAAATCATTGTGACTTTTCAGACAGCATTCTGGACAGCAAGGGAAAAAAAAACAACAACTCTGAATTTCTGAAAACCATAAATTAGGAGAGAGATGCTTGTTATTTGATTTGCAATTGAAACGTGCTCTGCCTTTAGAGGAAGAAGCGAAAGGAAAAGCAGAGTCACTGGAGGTGGTTCAAAATGATGCTTTTCTGGAAGGTCAGACAAGTATTCTTCTTATAGTACAAGCGTTGGTACTGTTAAAAGTCTGATATAAATAAATTACTCAGTACCTGAAAGGGTAGCAGGCTTTAAATAATACTGCAGGAAGAAAAGAAAGAGAAGTGGGTCAGCAGGAGAGAAACCTGGATTCTACTGTTGGAATTACCACTGGTCTCCTTAAGACAAGACACTAAACTTGTTGAGCTCAACTTCACTCAGATTTGGATAAAAAAATCTGCACTAAAATGTTGTTGGAGTCTAGTCTTTACATGCTAGCGAATACCAACACTAGCTGGGGGAAATTCATGTTGAAGGCTAACCACACACAATCAGTCCTTGATCAAACAGTTATGGCTTACAAAGAATATTTGTTCCATCTACATGAGTTTGGTTGCAACATTCCTTGTCTGCTATTTTTTTTTTTTTTCCATCTAGGCAAACTAGCTTATGCCTATATGTCCAGGACCTGGAAGAAGGAAGGAAGGAAGTAGAATTATTTGCATTTGTTAAGCTAGCTCTAAAGCAATTGATTATTTCTACCCAGGTACAAGGTCTGCAATTGGGTTAGTATTCATGAGGTCGATCTGGGAAGTAGTTTCATGAATTCATTAGCTTGGTTTTCCCTAGATGCAGCTAGTTGAGAAAGAGTAAAAATAGCTTTCAATCCACTCACTTATGATTATTTCTATAAAACTACTCTATGAGGAGGCAGGCATTATAAATATATAACTAATCACATAAATATTTAACTACTGCATTTTAGACAAATATATGTACTCTAGCAAGATTTTTAAAAAGACAGTTACCCAGGGACTAATTAAAGATATTCACCAACTAAATTGTAACATTATAAATTACAACTTCTCTCTGAATATTGTTTTGTTTTTCACTTAAGGAGAAACCTTTAATTTACTCTTATTTATGTTCCACGCATCAAAAAGTTTCTGATAACTTACAGCCAACACACTTCTTGTTATTCAGGCTGCTGGAGAAAGTTCTTTATTTACAATCTGGATCTCTGTTTGTACTCCTTCCTATTAATTACTCTGTAAATGAAGAGAACTTGCTCATGAAATCAAGCCTCTGTGCTTATGCTATTTTACTAAAATGCAGGTCACTATACATTCAAGGAGGGTGTGCGTGGACCAATTTTTGTGCATTCCATCTCCCAGGCAGTAAACACACTTTCCTGCTCCTGCTATTCCACCTTCTCTACCACCGACTGGTGTACAAATCAGGCTCCAGCTGGCGCAGTGAACCCAAGCAGCTAACATCTGAAAGTGCACAAGCAAGAAACGAGAGGCCTTTTCATGACTCCCTGGCATCTCTTCTGGGCACATAACACAAAAGCTCTTCTTGAAAGATACTGGTATAGCTCTTGACAAAGCAGGATTTCATTTCCCATGTGGCTAGTTTCATTGGGTTTAGCTCTGTGAGAAATCTCTGGGGGAGGAACCCCAAATCCCAGAATAAATTACTTGTTAGCTCTGGACTTCGTAAAAAAAATTGCATCAGTTCCTTGGTCCTACTAGTTCCAGATTTCCAAACAGCTAAAAGTCTCTATGCCTTTTTTTCCCCTTCTCATTGTTAAGAGCTGTTTTTTCAACCTTATGTGGATTTTCTTCCCCACTATTAAGTTGTGAAGGGGTCTGTCACCAGCGAATTCCTATGACTTTCTTTTTTCAGGCAGAATATTTTGGGCCACCTGTCTCATGGTCTTCACTGTAGCTGCAGCAGAAAGTTTTCAGTAAATTGGTGGGTTTTGGTGGGGGGAAGGGGAAGAAGTTGGAGGGAGGGTGTTTTCCTGGAAAGCAATGTGAAATATTGTTTTGTTGTTTTTTTTTAATGAAGCTTAAGAGTAAATTTCTCCCAGAAATCTTGATTCCAGCTTGTGTTTCTTCCAGTCCAGCGTTTCTCATGATGTACGCTGCATAGAAGTTAAATAAGCAGGGTGACAATATACAGCCTTGACATACTCCTTTTCCTATTTGGAACCAGTCTGTTGTTCCATGTCCAGTTCTAACTGTTGCTTCCTGACCTGCATACAGATTTCTCAAGAGGCAGGTCAGGTGGTCTGGTATTCCCATCTCTTTCAGAATTTTCCACAGTTTATTGTGATCCACACAGTCAAAGGCTTTGGCATAGTCAATAAAGCAGAAATAGATGTTTTTCTGGAACTCTCTTGCTTTTTCCATGATCCAGCGGATGTTGGCAATTTGATCTCTGGTTCCTCTGCCTTTTCTAAAACCAGCTTGAACATCAGCAAGTTCACAGTTCACATATTGCTGAAGCCTGGCTTGGAGAATTTTGAGCATTACTTTACTAGCATGTGAGATGAGTGCAATTGTGCGGTAGTTGGGGCATTCTTTGGCATTGCCTTTTTTTGGGATTGGAATGAAAACGGACCTTTTCCAGTCCCGTGGCCACTGCTGAGTTTTCCAAATTTGCTGGCATATTGAGTGCAGCACTTTCACAGCATCATCTTTCAGGATTTGGAATAGCTCAACTGGAATTCCATCATCTCCACTAGCTTTGTTTGTAGCGATGTTTTCCAAGGCCCACTTGCCTTCACATTCCAGGATGTCTGGCTCTAGATTAGTGATCACACCATCATGATTATCTGGGTTGTGAAGATCTTTTTTGTACAGTTCTTCTGTGTATTCTTGCCACCTCTTAATANCCTTGGAAGAAAAGTTATGACCAACCTAGATAGCATATTCAAAAGCAGAGACATTACTTTGCCAACTAAGGTCCATCTAGTCAAGGCTATGGTTTTTCCTGTGGTCATGTATGGATGTGAGAGTTGGACTGTGAAGAAGGCTGAGCACCGAAGAATTGATGCTTTTGAACTGTGGTGTTGGAGTAGACTCTTGAGAGTCCCTTGGACTGCAAGGAGATCCAACCAGTGCATTCTGAAGGAGATCAGCCCTGGGATTTCTTTGGAGGGAATGATGCTAAAGCTGAAACTCCAGTACTTTGGCCACCTCATGAGAAGAGTTGATTCATTGGAAAAGACTCTGATGCTGGGAGGGATTGGGGGCAGGAGGAGAAAGGGGCGACCGAGGATGAGATGGCTGGATGGCATCACTGACTCAATGGACGTGAGTCTGAGTGAACTCCGGGAGTTGGTGATGGACAGGGAGGCTGTGATTCATGGGGTCGCAAAGAGTCGGATACGACTGAGCAACTGAACTGAACTGAACTGAGAGTAAATTAAGGATAAAAACATTATGGACCTAAAAGAAGCAGAAGATATTAAGAAGAGGTGGCAAGAATACACAGAAGAACTATACTCAAAAGATCTTTATGACCAAGATAACCATGATGGTGTGATCAATTACCTGGTGCCAGATATCCTGGAATGTGAAGTCAAGTGGGCCTTAGGAAGCATCACTACAAACAAAGCTAGTGGAGGTGACGAAATTCCAGCTGAGCTATTTTAAATCCCTAAAAGAGGATGCTGTGAAAGTGCTGCACTCAATATGCCAGCAAATTTGAAAACTCAGCAGTGGCCACAGGACTGGCAAAGGTCTATTTTCATTCCAATCCCAAAGGAAGGCAATGCCAAAGAATGTTCAAACTACTGCACAATTGCATTCATCTCACACGCTAGCAAAGTAATGCCCCAAATTCTCCAAGCCAGGCTTCAATAGTATATGAACTGTGAACTTCCTGATGTTCAAGCTGGATTTAGAACCAGAGATCAAATTGCCAACATCTGTTAGGTCATGGAAAAAGCAAGAAAGTTCCAGAAAAACATCTATTCTGCTTTATGGACTATGCCAAAGCCTTTTGTGGTTGGATCACACAAACTAATCACACAGTTTGTGTGGATCACAACAAAACTGTGGAAAATTCTTCAAGAGATGGGAATATCTGACCACCTGACCTGTCTCCTGAGAAATCTGTATGTAGGTCAAGAAGCAACAGTTAGAACCGGACATGGAGCAATGCATTGGTTCCAAATAGGGAAAGGAGTATGTCAAGGCTATATACCGTCACCTGGCTTATTTATGTTATATGCAGAGTACATCATGTGAAATGCTGGGCTGGAAGAGGCACAAGCTGGAATCAAGATTGCCGGGAGAAATATCAATGACCTCAGATATGCAGATGACACCACCCTTATGGCAGAAAGTGAAGAGGAACTAAAGAGCCTCCTGATAAAAGTGAAAGAGGAGTTTGAAAAACCTGGCTTAAAATTCAACATTCAAAAACTAAGATCATAGCATCTCGTCCCATTGCTTCATGGCAAATAGATGGGGAAACAATGGAAATAGTGACAGACTTTAATTTCTAGGTCTCCAAAATCATTCCAGATGGTGACTGCAGCCATAAAATTAAAGATGCTTGCTCTTTAGAAGACAATCTACGACCAAGATGGACAGCATATTAAAAAGCAGAGACATTACTTTGCTGACAAAGGTCCATCCAGTCAAAACTATGATTTTTCCAGTAGTCATGTATGGATGTGAGAGTTGGACCGCAAAGAAGGCTGAGAGCCAAAGAATTGATGCTTTTGATCTGTGGCCTTGGAGAAGACTCTTGAGAGCCCCTTGGACTGCAGGGAGATCCAACTAGTCCATCCTAAAAGAAATCAGTCCTGAATATTCATTGGAAGAACTATGTTGAAGCTAAAACTCCAATACTTTGGCCACATGATGCGAAGAACTGACTCATTGGAAAAGACCCTGATGCTGGGAAAAATGACGGCAGAAGGAGAAGGGGATGACAGAGGATGAGATTGTTGGATAAGATTGTTGGATGGCATCACCCACTTGATGGACGTGAGTTTGAGCAACCTCTGGGAGCTGGTGCTGTACACAGAAGTAGGGTGTGCTACAGTCCATGGGATGGCAAAGGGTTGGACATGACTGAGCGACTGAACTGAACTGGAATCATTTAAAAGTAGAACTTAAGAGTAAATTTAAGTATATTTACTTTTGCCTTTGTCTTAGATTCAAGTTTCCTGATCCTATTTCTATGTCTATTAGAGCACTTACCACGCAGAGTACTTGCTTATTTGTGAGTCTGTCCTCACCACCACCCACAACCCCATCCACTTGCACAACTTCTATACACAGTTAAAAACAATACCCAACTGATCTGAAAGCTTATAACCATATAAAAATCTGTATGTGGAGGTTTATAGCAGCTTTATCTGTAATGGAAGCAACCAAGATATCCTTCAATAGGTGAATGAATAAACAAACTGTTATTTCTATATCATATACCACATCCATAATCCACACCATGGACTATTATTCAGTGATCAAAAGCAATGAGCTGTCAAGCCACGAATGAATCTTTCATAGAGTGCTAATTTAAAGAAGCCAGTCTGGAAGAGCTAAATACTGCATGACTCCAATTATAAGATATCTGGAAAGTGCAAAACTCTAGAGACAATAAACTGACTGGTGACTGTCAAAGGCATGGGGAGGAGAGGAGACAAAGGCTGAATAGATGAAGTACAGGGAATTTGGGGGATGTGGGTAAAAATCATTTTATGTGATACTTTAACAGTAAATACATGACATTATGCATTTATCAAAACCCACAGAACTTATAATACACCTTAATATATGCAAATTAAAAATTCATTTAGGAGGTTAAGGTATCCTACAATACCTTAATTTAATGGCATACAGAATATGATAAAACCATCTAACTATATCACAAATGTATAAAATAACCCTCTTGAAAGGAAAGTGAGAGAAAAAGGTGCTAGCCCAAGTAATTCTGGAAATTAGTAGAGTCTATAAAACTAAAGGCACAAGAAATTATACATAAGGACTATGGTGAGTTGAATGAAGTTGTTTTTCACAGGGCATGGGTTATCAATTCTGATATTGCTATGCATGGAAGCTGGAATTGAACAGTTAGGGACATGGATTATAGGCGGTTGGAGGTTCTTTCACTGTTGGAGAGGAAGGTAACAGATGAGCAAGAGGAAGAGGTTAGAATGATCCATGTGGCAATGCATTTGACGCAGAGACGTCAGTCAGTTTTAGCTCAATAAGTAAAGGGGCCACATACAGAAATACACAGAGATATGAATATACACACGAGTTAGCATACACATGTATTTCCTTTCTCTGTAGACTGAGAGGACAGACATAATGACACCAGAGTAAAAATAATCATATCAAATCCCCAGATCCTGGTCGGCAATTCTATTTTCTCTAATAACAGGAACTGGAGCTTCTGGGAAAAATGGCTGATTCTAGGACTGGGGCAAGAAATACAAAGATGGAGCTCATAGTATCTTGGAGAGCCAGAAAATAAGTGCTTTTAAAAAAAAATCACAAGGGTGATGATACAGGGGCCTCCAATGGCCAAAGCTGGAATTTAAAACAGAAAACAAAGACAGTACTGGATTTTAACCAACTGTATGCAATAAAAAATCCACGAGTTCATACTGACACAAATGATTGAATAAATACAAAAATGAGAGAGAAGGGACACATCTTTCAGGCAGAAGCCTTCCCAATCAAGCAGATACTCTATTTTCATGGAAGTGGAGCATAAATCCTCACTCCTTTTTCTCCCCACTCCTTGAGTGTGTCTGCTATGCATAATGAATTCCTTCCAAAGAGTAAACTATGGAAAGGGGCAGGGAACTCTCTAATGGAGAAATCTGAGCCTCAGCAAGGAGAGCAAAGTTAACATTGACAGTGATGAATCAAGCCGACAGTATATATACTTGATGTGACATGATGAGAAATATGCTTTACCTCTGTGGTCTTCCCTCCACAAACACATAACCCTCGTCAAATCATGAGAAAAACATCAGACTAGTCCATATTGTAGGACATGCTGCAACATACCTAACCTGCCGTCAGGGCCACTTAAAAAAGGAAAGTCTGAGAAACTGTCATATCCGGGAGGAGCCTAAAGAGACAGAACTAAACATAATGTGAGATCTTGGATGGGATCTCAGAACAGACGACATCAGGTGAAAGACAAGGCAATTTGAATAAAGTGTGGATTTTAATTAACAGGAGTGTATCAGTATTGGTTCATTACTTGCAACCAATTCACCATACGAATATAAGATTCTAATAAGAGGGGGCAACTGAGTGTGGGGTGTATGGGAAGTGTACCATCTTTGCCACTTCTCTATAAATCTCGGACTTTTCTAAAATAAAATGTTTATTTAAAGAACCATAAAATTTAGAGCTCCTTTCCTTGGCAAACAACATAGGTTTGCTTCTATACACCCTTTACCTAACTGTAAGCTTGAGGCCATCCTTGAACATAATTGTTCAAGGCAATTTCTATTTTATTCATTCACCAAATAAGAGCCTACTATGTGTTAGAGATTTCTTTTGGCTCCAAAGCAAAACTTTGAAAGGATGGAAGGACAGATATGTCTTGCTCAAGAGGTACGAAATTCACGTACCAACTAGCCATCTCTCACTCAGGCAAGCTGCTCATTCTGGACCCAGCCTTGGAAGCTACGGGCAAACACAGCAAGCAAGGTCATCAGAGCACTTCTGCAAGCACCTGATAGGCAGCCTTGACCTTGGAACAACCAAGAGGAGAACAAATTAAAAAATGCTTTGTGGAATAAAAAGGAAGAAGCAATTAAGCTCCTGTGGTTGCAATGGGGCAAAGAGAAGTAGTGTGGGTCCGATGAGGAGAGTACAGAATGGCTCTCATTGAAGTGCAGTTATCTAACTTGACTTTGTAGCTATTTGCAAGTGAATACCCAGGGTATTCTGGACTCCAAAGATATGACCATCCATCATGGGAATAGCTATAACTATGGAGGGAAAAAAGGCAGATAAAAATGAGGAAGAAAAAGAGAGGGAAACTAGAAGCCTAGATGGATTCTTTTTTTTCTCCTCAAAAGACGATTTCCAATATGTACAATCCAAAAAGGACATAATGACATAGATAACCTGTTAATGAGTTAGCTGCATGTTGCCTTTTCCCCAAAGCAGGGCTTTAACTGACAGAGCTCCTGTGTGTCTAAAAAGGTAATAAGGGAGAAATGTACAGCTTAATCCTTAAACAAATATGAACATGCTGCAGCCAAGCGGCTGCTCTTGTGGACAGAGGTGATGAAGGACACGACACCATCCAGCGGCTGCCGTTTGAGGGCTCGGTGAGAAAAACCTGATGACGATTAACGAGCACAATACTTATCCCAGAAAGTAAACCCATCTGGGGTGTTTGCCCAATCACGACAATCAATCAAAAGAATGACTTCAAATCTGAGCAAAAGGTTGGGGTTCACCAAACCTCAGGCAGCTGTGAGGTCACCACCGGAAGCTTCTGTCTGAGAGAGAAACACTCACTGGAAACCATCTTCCTCTCTGGGTTGGATTACTGGACCACCGTCTTGGCTGGCCCTTCTGACCCCAGGCTCTTTGTCTTTTATCTTTTTGCTTTGTTTTTAACTATTTATAACACAGTGCACTGAGATAAAATAAAAGAGGAAATCACAATCACATGGTACCAGTGTACTGACTACACAGAGTACCTAATAATCAGAGAGAAAAACTACACTGTCAGCTTATCACATTGGTTAAACAAGATGGTTTTCTGGGGCACAGCTATTATCAAGTAAAATCTCCAAAGAGAATTACTTATCTCTGGGACACAGAGAACTAAATTCCCATTCTGTGTTCCCTGAGTTTGAAATGTCTCTGCCAAGCAGATCAAGTGAATTTCTAGGCACTGGGTGCCTTCTAATCTCACCTGTGAATTGCCCAAGCCCACTCTCCCTTAAGAGAGCACCCATTAAAGTATACCCTTCCAGGCTCTGTTACAAAGGAAACAGTTCCGCAAAGTTTAAGACCTCTATGGGAGTTCTGTGCCCTGAGAATCTTACTTCTCACTCTCCGTTCCTTCACTCACCTAGACTAATCTTGTGAACAATCCCTTTGGTGTCTTCACATGTATCATTTGGCTCACGTAATACTTCCCTTTCTCTATTTCTACATATCCTACAATGTCCAGTTCAGGACCCACCTCTTGTTTAAAGTTTCTAGAATTCTCCAGCCCTCAGCTGAGTCCTCCATTCTTTTTTATTTTTAAAATTAATTTATTTTAATTGGAGACTAATTACTTTGCAATATTGTAGTGGTTTTGCCATACATTGGCATGAATCAGCCATGGGTGTACATGTGTTCCCTATCCTGAACCCCCCTCCCACCTCCCTTCCCATCCCGTCCCTCAGGGTCATCCCAGTGCACCCGCCCTGAGCACCCTGTCTCATGCATGCATCGAACCTGGACTGGTGATCTATTTCACATATGATAATATACATGTTTCAACGTTATTCTCTCAAATCATCCCACCCCTCGGTCTTCCCACAGAGTCCAAAAGTCTGTTCCTTACATCTGTGTCTCTTTTGCTGTCTCGCATATGGGGCATCGTCACCATCTTTCTCTTACACTACAAATCTGCTGAACCATCACCTTCAGTGTTCAGGTACCACGGTCCTCTGCTGCTGTCCCATTTATAGGTGTGAGGAATTCTGATTCCCCAGCTAAACTGGAAGCCCCTGAGAAGTGGGAGCCGGGCTTTAAATTTCTTTTGTATATCCTCATCTCCTTGTCTAGTGATAGCACAAAGGAGGTGTGTAGTGAGTAATCATTTAGTTTTATTAGAATTTCACCAGTGGAAATTAACCAGCTGTGTCGTGTCACTCTTGTTATATCTGATGTGTCAGATTTTCACCAGCCCATCTTAGGGCGTCTAAGCTAAGACAAAGCACGTGCTAGGTTATCAGCAGGACAGGATCTTTGAAAAGCATGAAGAAAAACATCTACTTTATTTGAACAGTTCATCTTAAAGGGCCATTTAACTTTCAAGCTGAGGCAGTCTTCTTCCTCTTCCTTGGCTCACTAGAACATCTCTAAGCCAGAGCTGTGCTATCCAGACAGGGCAAAAATGACTTAGGATAAGGACCTCAAAGATTCTCCAAGAGCAGCAGTTCTCCGTCTATGCTCATCCAGCTTCCACCAGTCATCTTGCCAGGTCAGCAATCCTGCTGCTCACAAGAACGATAACGATCATCTGCTTGGGCTGTCAAGCCAGTCTTTTCTCCCTTCCTGCTATCTCTCGATGGGATGTTCTTCCTCTTCTCCAGTGTTTAAGGAAGAGAAATACATCTGAAGATGCCTTTGTTAGCAAGTAAAGTCAAATCTATTTTGGGCAAAGACAGCTCTCTAAAGATCTGAACAACAGAGTGTTAATGCAGTTCAGTCCCCGTCAGCAGATCTGTCACTAGTGGTTACCTTCTCTCCTGCTTATCCACCAAGGAGTGGCCGAGGCAAGATCAAGACAGACAGCAGCCAATCAAATGTCTCAAAATACTTAACCCAAATAAGCCCTGTTACATTGCACAGTCTAGGTGAAAACCAAGATGGCCATCAGTGGGCCTGCCTTTACTTAGAAAGTAAATTCAGAATCCTCCTTTAAAACCCAGGGCTTCTCCCTATATTGATGTCATTCTGAAACAGCCTGGTGCTCAAGCGAGTTTCTTAGTACCAAGCAAAGCCGGTAAACAAGTGTCATTGGCTGTAATCACTTTCTCATTCAGCAGCCCCTCATGACTCCTCCAGCCCTGTGGATAAGCCCTTCCCAGGCTCTGTGTTCTACACTGACCTCATAACCCAGATGCAATAAATGAGTTCTGGGAAAGTTACATCTAAATGAAAATCTGTCCCAACCACATTCTGATAATTGATGGAATGCTGGAGAAAACAGCTGGATTTTTAACTGACTTCCAAAAAGAACAACCTCATATCATTAATGATTTTTATACAATGCACTGGGTTGGCTGCAGATGATTTTCTGCAGACAAAAGAAAAATGATATCTTTATTTCCAGCCCCCTTGGTTTTCTCCAGATGGCTCACTGGCTATACTGTATAGAAGTTAGTTTAAATATATGCGTATTCACACACACACACAGACACCTTTCTCCCATTTAGTTAACCGGGGACTTCTATGAAAACCAGCCAAATGGACAATAAGATCCTATTTCTTCTTCAGCCAGAGATAAGACTACAAAGATATTTATAAAAAGTTGAAGTTGATCACATGATGTGCCTATTCTGCATGTTTATAAAAATCATCTCTCATTTGCTCACTTCATATCCTTTTTCATCACGAGTTTTAAGGGCAAATTCCCCGGTATCAGTATTGAAAGATTTAATTTGCTCAGCTGTCTCAGAAGTGGACAGGGGAGTGTTGAAGGCCACGGTGACAATCTGAACAATCAAAAAGAACAAAGGAATCTTGTAGCCCATCTTCCCAGGTAAAACCTGAAGCAGCCACTAGTGGCTGGTTACTTGAGGCCTTCATGGCTCATGAAGGCCTAAATAATATTGTCGGTGAGTATTTTATTTTACTTTTATCAAAGGAAAATTCGAAGTTACTATTTAAGTCAGTATTTCTTTAAGTTTAGAGAAACACTGAAAAATCAAATTAGGCCTCAAGGCATCTTGGTTCTGAGACTTATTTTTAGCACAGTGAGACCATTAGCACCACCTCTCCAAGCTTACAGGGGAGAAGAAAAGAAAAAAAATTGATCAGCTCTCTTTTCCACTTAATGATTTCCATGATGACTTCCAGCAGACCTTAAATGGGACTAATCTATTTAGGCTAATAAAAACTAAATCTATTCTGTACTATGGAGTACAGTGGCAACAACTGGCTGTAATGCAAACACCACTCAAATCCAACATTGTTCACATTAACATAATTTGATATGATGAAAACAATATGCTACTTCTGTTGGCCACACTTCCCTGGGAAACCAACAAGAGGTTACTGGCAGTACCTTGACTTAGCCGGGGAGATAATAGGCTTGGGCATCAGTGTAATTATCTCTGGCAAATCATTATACTGTAAGCAGCTGTGTCCACTAACCTTCAAAAAAGCTTAACTAGAGCTCCAGCAATCACTCAGCCTACCAAAAACTTTCATTTGGAACCTTGCTGACATCTAGAATTTAGACCATTCTGGCCCTACTGCCTTAACACATTAGTTCTATACTGCTTCCTGCCAGAGGGTTTTCTAGGAAAATATAGCAAGTTGAATATGTTGCATTCTATATAGACTGCTTCCAATTATTAGCTGTGGTGAGTTGAATAGTGTCCTCCCAACATTCCACAGGCAACCTCAGAATGTGACCTTAGTTGCAAATAGGGTCTTTGTGGATATAAACATGGTAAGGGTTGAGGTGAAGTCTTGGCTGGATTAAGGTGTGCCCTAAATTCAATGAGAGTGTCCTGAGAAGAAATAGAAAAGGAAAAACGGAGAATGTCGGAGAAGATCATATTAAGATGGAAGCAGGGCTCAGAATTATGCTCCCCAAAGCCAAAAAAGGCCAGGACCACCAGAAGATGGAAGAAGCAAGGAAGGGTCCTCCTTTAGAGCCTTTGAAGGGAATGTGGCCTCTGGCCTTCAGAACTATGAGTCCATCAATTTCTATGTTTTAAACCACCAAGTCTGTGGTAATTTGTTATACTTGCCCTGGGAAATGAACATGCTAGCTTTAATGATCATAAATATTGCATGCTGTTTCTGCTGCTAACAAATGATCAGTGGGCAAATCCAGGAAAAAGAGGAAGGAAGGGAAACAACACCATCTCCCGCTGTCACTCTAAGGTAACGGGAAGAAGGAAACACGAGTTACTAGCTGGGTGAGGGAGCACAGAGAATAGGAGAGAGTAAACAGCAAGTTAGTGATGAGAGGAGATGCAGGCTGAAATCTACAAAGAAACAACAGGAGTGGTGAGGCATGGTCAGTAGAAGTCAAAAGGCTATGAAGTTGAGAGTTAAGCTGTGGACAGGTAGCAGGCATCAGAGTGGTCAAGGCTGAAGTCCAAGCCTCTGTGACTGGAAAAAAAAGGAGGCATGTTTTACAACCATTATTCCATCCAAACCCTAAAAATGGTGTCTGTGTTCCTAGGACACATATTTTATTATTCTTATTTTATAGAGCAGGGAATAGGTATGGAGAGGCGAGCAACTTGGTCCTGATCACAAAAGTATTCACTGAAACATCTAGGACTTAAATCTATTTGTACCTGATCCCAAGTCTTATATATCAAGCTTGATGCAAAGTATCCAACAGATCCTTTGTTACAAAACTGACTGAAAGAAAGAATCCCTTATTTATAACATTTTTGTACTTCCTCTCAGGGCAGTAATTGATTCTATGGAGTAGAAAGATGCAGGCCAGTGACAAGTGATGCTAATACTGTCTGTATAATGCTGGAATCATCTGGACAGCTCATAACACCTGGATGCCCAGACCTCACCCCTGATCTACTGAACCGTATCTCTGGGATGGAATCTTACCCCTGATCAACTGAACCAACTCCCTAGGTGTGTTCAGAAAGCTCTTGGGTGATTCTAATGAGAATTGTTACTGATACCCACACACCCCACCAGGCAGCAGTGGGGAGCTCAGAAGGATGAGGAAGAGAGAAGAATGCAGGGTTTGCAGGCCGCCTCTAACTATCTCACTTTTCAGAAGGGCTCTGACACACACTGGGGCAATGAGGAAAATGAAAATGTGCTTTAAATGTTTGAATATTGCTTCAGCTTTTTCACTTGCACAGATTACGGTTTTTTCCTCCAGTGAACATGGGAATCTGAGCCTTGGCTTTAGGAAAGCTGTCCTTGTCTCACATTGCTCAACATGAGCCAGGAAACGTACACTCAGCCTGTGTCTGGAAAGAACTCTGCAACATTCAGCAATGTGCTAGACTAGGAAGCAGCTTCTGCTGCCGCTGCAAATATTGTTTTTACAAATTTGGCGTCTGTATGAAACAAAGCTGANCTCACCCCTGATCTACTGAACCGTATCTCTGGGATGGAATCTTACCCCTGATCAACTGAACCAACTCCCTAGGTGTGTTCAGAAAGCTCTTGGGTGATTCTAATGAGAATTGTTACTGATACCCACACACCCCACCAGGCAGCAGTGGGGAGCTCAGAAGGATGAGGAAGAGAGAAGAATGCAGGGTTTGCAGGCCGCCTCTAACTATCTCACTTTTCAGAAGGGCTCTGACACACACTGGGGCAATGAGGAAAATGAGAATGTGCTTTAAATGTTTGAATATTGCTTCAGCTTTTTCACTTGCACAGATTACGGTTTTTTCCTCCAGTGAACGTGGGAATCTGAGCCTTGGCTTTAGGAAAGCTGTCCTTGTCTCACATTGCTCAACATGAGCCAGGAAACGTACACTCAGCCTGTGTCTGGAAAGAACTCTGCAACATTCAGCAATGTGCTAGACTAGGAAGCAGCTTCTGCTGCCGCTGCAAATATTGTTTTTACAAATTTGGCGTCTGTATGAAACAAAGCTGAATCATTTTTTTGAAGTAACTACTGTTGTTTGCCACAGCGCTGGAAGCCCACAGCATTAGAGCCCCACTGCCTAGCCTCCAGCTGGAAATGCTGGTATTATGTAAGACAATGCTTCTAAAACTTCCACCTCTATTAATGACCGAGAGGGCTGGTCAGACCAGAGATTCCTGAGCTCCCCTCTGGAGCACAGTTGAGGCTGAGGAATCTGCATTTCTCACAAGCTCAGGTGATACTGGGGTTGCACAGAGTCGGACACGACTGAAGCGACTTAGCAGCAGCAGCAGCAGCAGGCGATACGATGCACCAGTCCATGGACCACGCTTCACGTTGCTCTTATACAAGGAGTATGTGTTTGCTCACTCAGTCATGTCCAACTCTGTGCGACCCTATGGACTGTAGCCCACCAGGCTCCTCTGACCATGGGATTCTCCAGGCAAGAATACTGGAGTGGGTTGCCATTTCCTACTCCAGGGGATCTTCCTGACCAGGGATCAAACCCTCATCTCCTACAGTGGCAGGCATATTCTTCACCACTGAGCCACTAGGGAAGCCGTGCTCCTCAAAATCTAATGTACGTACAAATCACCTGGGGATGCCGTTTACATGCATAGTCTGGCTCAGAGGTCTTATGTTCTTGTCCACAGGTCCCTCTCTAAGTAACAAGGATACCAGGTATTCCACTGGCGGGAGGGTGGCGGGGGGAACCTTTATTTGTATCTTTTGTTCACACAGAAACATGTCCATTCAGCTGTGTGATAGTTAAGGGAGAAAAACCTAAGCCTTAGTCTCCTCTCCCCTTTTCTGGATGGAGACACTAAAGAGGAATAAATCAAATTACATCCTCAAGCCAAGGACAAGTTAGGGAACAGAGAGAATGTTTCCTCATGTCTGATGAGTGAACAGTTGGTTGATTGCTGTGATATATAAGACATGAAGGGGTATCCACTTCAAACAATCAACTGTTTCCATAGCTCTGTGTCTGCAATGCCAGAAGATCTGAGTCAGGAGAAATGAGGAATTTCTCTTAATGGATTTCTTTCATTTGAGTCAGCATGCTTTGCCTTGCAATGGATGGAGGCCACTCTGCAGAAAAAGTGATGGTAACAGGACTCTCAGATGCTAAGAGCATGAAGCATGGTCCACCTGTCTCCATCTAACAGCATTAGAGGTATAAGATCTGTGATGTTTTAATTTAAACTTCACTTCGACTTCACTTTCACTTTTCACTTTCCTGCACTGGAGAAGGAAATGGCAACCCGCTCCAGTGTTCTTGCCTAGAGAATCCCAGGGACGGGGGAGCCTGGTGGGCTGCCGTCTATGGGGTCACACAGAGTCGGACACGACTGAAGCGACTTAGCATCAGCCGCAGCAGCAGCAGTCCTTCCATTGGAAAAAGGCTTAGACAACTGAGGTCAGGAAGATGGCTGGCTTTACACTTTTACTTCCCTTTAGGCAATACATACATGGGTTTAGAGTAGTGCATCTCTGAGTACGAGGAGAATCTGGTTCCAAACTCTCCCCCCGTGCTCCCAGTCTGCTGCAGATAGATAACTTTTATAAATAACAATGAACTACTAGAAAAAAGGAAAATTGAAAAACCCAGAGGTAAAAACACAAGTTCCAATCTTTTACTATTAGGTTCAACAGACAATGTCAAATTGCTTAAAAAAAAAAAAAAAAGTCTTAAGGTTGACTCTCAGATCCTGCCCATCTCATAGCAGATTGCTAACAAACAGCTTGGCTTCCTGGGTGGCCCAGTGGTAAAGAATCTACCTACAATTCAGAGACACGGGTTCAATCCCTGGTCCAGAAAGATTCCCTGGAGTAGGAAACGGCAACTGTCTCCAGTATGCTTGTCTGGAAAATTCCATGGACAGAGGAGACTGGCCAGCTATAGTCCATGAAGTCACAGAGAGTCAGACAGGACTGAGCATGAGACTCAGATCTATAGAGTGAACTGTTGGACTCTAGGGGAGGGAGGGAGGGAAAGGGTGGGATGAGATGGGAGAATGGCATTGAAACATGTATACTATCATGTAAGAAACGAATCGCCAGTC